>JMSD01000026.1:241981-326261 GCA_000715435.1 Paramecium caudatum
TTTTTCAGTGTACTCGTATAACTATTATATTGGGTCACCAGTCGAGTTTACATTTCGAATTCCATAAAAAATACTACACGTACATACATGTTATGATAAGAAGATTTTCAAGTAGAAATAACTTGTAGATTAATATGGCCTGGTGTTTTTAATTGGTTTTAATTTACTTGGATTGCTTTTGATAATCCAAATATATAGGTGATTGATGTTTTCAATGTCACTATGATAAATTAAGAAAGTCAAATTTACAGCTATCCGATTTCAAATCCTGCATTCACTCAAGGTTTTACAACGGTTATTAGCTTCGGTTTCTCAGGAGAAATCAGCTTTAATTTTACTGTAAAAAAATACATTATATAGATAAAAAATATTACAAATGATCAAGTTAATGTCCAATTTTGATACTTCTACTAATAATTTAATCTACATTGGGTATCAGGTTGTAGTGGGTACATAAGAAGCCTTTACAATGACACCAATTTTTAATATTCCAGCATATAGCGTTAATGCAACAGTTACAGATCCTGTAACTGGCATCACAACCCCAGGCACTAGCAGTTATTATACTGATTACATACCTATTTCAAGTAGTTCTATATTAATTTTACCATTTGCTGGAATTAAGTACAAGTGTGATATTAGAATAAAAACGTTTCGAAACCAAGTTTATAATAATGGTACGCACATTAGATACTAATATGTTAGCAGTAATTATTTAATTTAACTTAGCCGATAATACTTATATTGATTTCTATGCCATCAAACTTTGGATTAATAAATTAGTCCATTATACACCATTTTTTTGTTATAAAATGAGAATATCTAAAACTTACAATCCATATACTGCGTAATTACCAAATATTATTCTTTCGATATCAGAAATAGCTTTATTATATGACTCTCTTTAATCATAAAATGTTGTAATTCATAAATCTAAAAAATCTTTAACATTAACTGTGGAATTTTAATGTAATGTAGGTTAATAGGTCACAGGAACAGTATATCAAGTTCAAAAGAACGTTACATTTACATAAAAATGTTTTAAGAGTATCAATTATTTGACCTACAATATTGAACTCCATTAAAATGATTCAGTTTATTAAACTTTCGAGGTGAATGTAACTGCCACTGGAATATCAGTTACATAAATGGTCCTTAATCTACCAAGGGAAATTTACACATTAGCTAAAATCAATATTATTGGATGAGTAATTATGTTGATACATTATCCTTAATAAAATTCAATATACCATTTACCAATCTTCTATATGTATTTTATGTATTTTCTTGAATATTTTTATATATTAAGTTCAAATATCTATAATTAATTAAATAAAAATGCTTGGATCATACAAGAGATATTGGGAACCGTCTCTCCCTGAGGTTGTTGCTTTATCAGTACCCGTCGGAGCTGTTGTAACATTTCTCACTCAACCTTTGGGTAATTTTTGTATATAATTTCAAAGAATTTGTGAAAACTAGAGTTTAGGTGAGGACTGAAGGAATTGGACTTCGATAAGCTAGACATGAATTGGGAGTTAATCCTTGGAAAATATTCAGAGATATCCATGAAACAGGAAGAGGATTAAGTCACTTTTACTATGGGTTTGATGCAGCATTATACAGTAGATTGGGCTATTTATTCATTAGAAACTTTTTGTATTGAATGCAACATTATATAGATATAAAGCAATCTACGACTAAGTGAAGCCAGTTAAGCCATTTAATGACTTAACATTAAGAGAGAAAGCTGTTCTCTCTGGCTCAGTGGGTGCATTTGCAGCTTTCATTACATCCCCATTTGAATTGGCTTAAGTTAGAATGATTGCTGATGGTGGATTACCAGCAGCTAATAGAAGGAATTATAAATCAGCATTTGATGCTATTAATAGGATATAAGCTGAGGAGGGTATTAATATATATAACAAAGGTGGAAGTAGAGCATTATTTAGAGGATCATTATCTCATGTTGTTAAATTGGGTGTTTTGAATGTGTCATTAACAGGACCATATGATTATATGAAAGAGAAGATTTGGTTAGTTTTTGGTGATTTTGGATTTAATCATTTCCTTGCACTTTCATGGGCTTCATTTTGGGCAACATTAATTACTTTACCATTTGATAATGTTTAAACAAGAGTACTTAAAGCATTCCCAGATCCAAGTAAAAATAGGTAATATCTGAATATATTAGATTAAATTATTACAATTACTTGGATGTATTCAAATAAGTGTACTATTATGAAAAGTTTAGTGGATTCTATGCAGGAGCATATCCATATTTTGGTAAAATGTTCCTTACAGCATGGTTAACTTGTACTCTTGTTAATGGAGTAATGGATTCATAAAAGAAAGCAGCTGGATTAGAGGAATGGCAAATTTGATTTAATTACACAACACATAATCATAATATTAAGTCTAATGAATTTTAAAATAATTCAAACTAGCATATTTTACTTATTCATATGGGTTATTAAACCTATAGCAAGTTTTGGGTTATCTTGTACTTATTATGGTGCATATTTGACTATTGCAGTGACAGATTATATTCTATCCTTGTTCATTAAGGAATGTGAACAAAGAAATTAGAACTTTCTTCATAGATTGAAGAAATATCTTCATAAACTAACTCCATATCCTGGAGTATATACTCAAGCAAGTAATTCAAATTCTTAACAATAGCTGACATCATCATTGAATAGGGATATAATTTTGAAAGTCATAAAATACCTACAGAAGATGGATACATACTTACAGTATGGAGATTATACAAAGATTCATCACATCCCCATCCACATCCTATAGTTATGTAGCATGGTTTGCTTGATAGCTCATGGTCATGGTTTATCAACAATGATAAGAAATCAACCTTACCTTATATATTAGCAGAACAAGGTTATGATGTATGGTTGGCAAACAATAGAGGCAATAAATATTGCATCGGACATCAAAAATATCAAAGTGTAGAATACAATTAATAATATTGGGATTGTTCCTTTGATGATCTTGCAAAATATGATTTTAAAGCTATTGTCCTTTATGTTAAGAATATAACATAGAGATAGTAAATTATATATTTAGGGCATTCTTAGGGAACAACTTAAGCATTTGCATATTTATCAAATGACATTAACTTTTAAAAACATCTCAAATGTTTTATAGGGTTGGGACCAGCTATGTTCATTTCAAACTTAGTAATTATAAATGATAATTTAGCGATCTAACTTTCTTTAATGGGCAATTAAGTTGTATGCATTCGAAATTCTATATGCATTAGGAATACCATACTTCTTCGTATTTGATGATGGATTCAATGTTAAAATAGGGGCACTTTGTTACATGATACCTTCAATTTTCAGAAGCTTCTTTTTTGAAGTGACATAAGAGTTATGTGGATTTCCATAAAAAAATAAAATAGATCTTAATAGATTTGGATTTATGGTAGCTCATGAACCTGGAGGTTCAGCTACAAAGAATATTGTATAATGGTATATTTTGTGTCTTAATTTAGGATGTAATTCTTTAGATCTAAATAGTTATAATATTTTGATTATGGAGCATCATAAAATTAAATTAAATATGGTCAACCAAATCCTCCTGCTTATCCTGTTGATAATTTGAAAAACTTTACAATTCCTAAATACTTTTATTTAGGAACAAAAGACATTATCACTGATACAGATGATTTAGGAAAAATGTTGAGTAAATTAGATACAACTCACATGGATGTAGAATTCATTGAAGATTATGCTCATTTAGATTACGTTTGGGCAGTTGATGCCTACATTAAATTGTACCCATCTATCTTAAAGAATATTAAAGATAATTAAAATTGATCAAAATGTTGATTAAATTTAATAATATACATTCAATCATCATCATTAAATTAAACTAATTCATTGTCATCATTTTTTTATTTATCATCTGTTTCAGTAACTTATTTATCTGATTCTTTTATTTCCATTTTTGGCTATTCTTATTCTTAATTAACTAAATTCTCCTATAATTATTCTTATTATTCATCTTATTGTTTTAGTATTTCTAATGCTTTTTAGACTCTATTTTCTATTTCTTTTGGATCAATATGTTTGATATGTTCTGCTTATTTAGGTTCATCTTATAAAACGAAGTCTTAACCACTTCCTCCTTTACTCAAAGGTGGTGTTTCATTAATTCTCATTGATTAAAATGGTGCAATCTAACTTAATTTAACTTAAGTATTCAATCTACTCTCTACTAAATTATGTGGATAATAATTGTCAATATGTTTTTCATCAGATGATCCTCCACTTTTTGAATTTATTTCATCATGAAATCTTTTTGGATCATATATACACATATAACATTTTCTAATAATCCAAGAAAAGAAAAATAATACACTAACACCTGCGAAACAAATCAATAAAATATAAGATTCTGGACGATTTGGGAAAACTGATTCTAAATTTTCATTTCTAATTTTAGATTTTAAATCTGATGGAGTCAAATCTAAGAATACTTAAGTATTTAGCAATGTATTTGAAAGTGTAAATGTTAAATTCATTGAATCAACTGTATTAATATAATCATATGAGAAACCAAATTAATCCATTAAAAAAATAAAATAAACTGTCTAATTTTGAGTAAGTCTTCTTGTTTATGTAATTTAATAACGATAAACTTAATCAGTTGATAATTCATCTATTGATATACCAGTTTCAAGAGATGGATCACTATAATTTAATGTGTTTGATATTTAATATTAATCTATTTAATAAAGTTTTTCTCCTCCTTAATTTAAAATTATGTTCATGACAATATTATCATTAAATTGAATATATCCTACATTTGTAACTGATATTATTATCAAGTATCCCTTTTAATTGGAACTTAATTACTTACAGAGTGACTTTGATTTAGAACAATCAAAACTCTTAAATAATGAAATACTAAGTATAATTACATAAATACTTTAATGAAGAACTATATCTCTAGAAAAAATCAGTTAACAAATATTGATAATTTAGTATTGTATTATTTATGGTTGATGAACCAATATTTATAGTAAAGCATACATTATTAATAGTATAAATATAATTTTAACACAAATCTCCATTTATTTCTGAAGAATACAATCCTTTATATGTGCCCATGTTAAGATAATATTTGCTTGATATTTTAAACAGTAATTCATTATAAGTTGTAATATCTGTTTCAGGTATGACTACATAATTAGAATCTCCTCCTAATCCAATAACTATATCAGGACGTATTTCTGAAATCATTTTATCTAACATTTATGTTTCTTTCTCTGAAAAAGCATGTTTTCCTCTATATTATTAACTACATGGATCAGAAGAGGAACCTAATTCATTTTATCCAAATTTATATTGAAAGTTCCTTTATAAATCTACACCAATATCGAGAGCAGAACAAGAATTAGTACTAACAGTATTCCTATTTTTATAAATTGTTGGTAGCGAAGAAAATGTTTGAAACCATGACGAAATATAGCTGAGAGTGTCAACATTAATTGCTGGCGTAATCCACAATGCTTTATCTACTAATAATGTTGTCATATATGTATCTGCTTTGCTTAAAGCAATCACTATTTAGTAAGTTTACAAAAGTAAATAATTTACTGATATAAGATCAGCTGTTCCATGTAACATGCCATAGATAACTATTTAATATTTTGGTGATTTAGTTGCTGTTATCTTTATTGTATGTAATTTTACACCTTGATTTGTATATCCAAAGTCATCATATGCAGCATATTTTGGAAAGGAATTTACCAATTTATTCATCAAATCACCACATTCTTATACGGATAAATAACCACTCAAAGATCCATTCATGAAGTATTACTGTAGTGTATCTAATGATAACCCTTAAATTTGATATGGAGTAAGACTTAAAAAGTCTGATATAGTGAGTGACCAAGCAAATTGAATAAGTATTATAAAAAACATTTATATTATTAAATGAGATTAGCAAATTACTAAATCGAACTACCTATTTATTCAGACTTTCCTTGTCAACTCCTTTATAAAGGATTTGATGATAATAAATAATCTTACTACATTAACCTCTTCCCTAAGGCTTCAATAAACTAGGAAATGTATGAACAAATCACTAATAGAGTTTAGAATTATACTTATATTTAAGATATTTTAGAAGATGATAACCATATTCTCATCTCATATTTAAATAGTTCAAATTGGCAGAAGATATCTCCTAAATTCACTAATTCTGAATTTGATCAATATATTAAGGAATTATATCGTTTATATTCGTTAGATTAATTTGGGTATTATGATTTTGATAAGGAACACATATACATACATAATAAGAATATATTTATTTTAGACTATGGTTTAAGATTTTTGTAGTGCAAATAAAAGCTTAAAGAGGAGAAGAATATTGAATATAATTAAACTTCTTTAATGAAGACATGGATTTTTGGATCACTAATCTATTGCTTATCAACAGGAGCAAGAGATTCTGGATTTTTAATCAAATTAAATTAAAATCAAATTGATTATTAAGTTGAATATAATTGCAGATAGAATAACATAAGCGAAAATAACATTGCATTAATTAAAATGTTATTAAGATTAGATCACAACACAAGACCTGCCTTTGATTAACTACTTAATTTACCAATATTTAAATAAAATGCTGCAGCAATGTTTAAATCAATGATTAATTTGAAGAAAGAAGAAAATCGCTAGCAAAAAGTAATTAAAATGATAGATAATACTTCGGATATGTTTTCGAAAAGTGCTCCTCAATTTAAAGTTAAATCATATTTAAGGGAAAATTAAAGCAATACAGTACATCATAGTAAAATAAAATCAGCATTAAAACAACATTAAATTCAAAGTATTAAACCAATCAAAGACTCGAAACTAAATTCTTTTAAATTAGCATCTTAAATTGTAAAATCTAAATTACAAAAGAGTACAAATTTTTCGTAACGGTTTAATTAAACAACAACTAGTCATTATTAAAACATAGAATCTATGGATAATAAATCGTAAAATTTCCAATCCAAAAGTTAATACTAAAATTTATCAATTAACATTGATACGGTGAATAAAAATAAAAAATTCTTATAAAATAACGCATAAAATTCCAATGCTGTTAATTAGACTAATTAAATTTAAATTAAACCTAAAACAGAGCAAACAAAATAAAAACCACAAAAAAATCAAATAAATTCATTTGATTTTCCTTTGTTTGATGAGGACAATGAAGATGAAGAGTTTTAAGGTTGATTTCGTATAGTATAAATAATAATCATCTCTATTAATTGATAACGAATCGATGTTATGCAAGACTATCGAGGAACCTAACCTTCTTTGTTATGGGAGTCATTGATTTTGATCTTCTTCTTTAACTTGTCTTCAGAATCGGAATCACATTACAAGAAACACTTATTTTTAAGTTTGTAACATTTTTGCAATTTTTTTCCCCACACGATGTACTAGGGTTTTGAAATTTATTTAGACTCATTTCTTTGGCTATTCTTTGTTTTTATTATTTCAGTTCATCATTGAGAGTTCTTGAATCATATTTTCCTTTTTTCTTTTTTTATTCATCATCGCTTACTGATTTTTTTATTAAAGGTTTCTAAGTTTAGTTTCTTTATTTATCAAATATAGGTGTGTCTCTGTCTTAAATAGTAGATATTAATTGTATATCACTCATTGGAATCATTGAAAATTCATCAAATGAACAAATACTTTATTCACTGTATTTATGTACTTCAATAGCTGGCGAAAATTCACCAATGAATGCTTACTTTGATGGTTTTATTTTTCGAATTTCTTTCAAACAAAGCTGATTCCATATCAAATTATCACTGTCATCTGAATTTTATCCTTATTTGCATTCTTCGTCTTATTTGACTATTTTTCGCTTGGTTGGTTGTATGATTATTTACTATTCGTGTTTTTAAGGAGCGCAACATTAAGTACCCATTTAAAAACAAAATATTGCTATATTTAAGATATTAAAGTATCAAGAATAAATATGTTAAGTATACCAAAATAAATTAATTTTAGATGTTTTTCACCTCAGAAGCTGATAATTAAATTATAAAGAGTCCATTTTTTGATCATATGACTATTTTTGCTTACTTTGCATATATATTTATAATAATGAAAATAGGATAATTTAAATTAGATCACGTTGTGGAAAAGAATAATGAATGTATAATTTATAGAGGCAGCCATGATGATGAGAAAGTGATGGTTATTTAATTGAATCGTGTATATATTAAATTAAGAATAGTAACCATTACTGAAGGTTGAATAGTTTCGATTACACTTTTAAGCAGAACTTAATTTGTTATTCAAATACATTCCTCAACCAAAAATTATCCCAGAAGATTTTCCATTTGAGATTAGGGAATAAGAACAATTTGAATGTGACATAATTGAATTTCCTTTGATAAGTGAAATACATTCAAGTGAGAGTCACTATTATTTCATACTATCCAACTGCTAGGGAGGGTAAATAATGAATTCCTAAATTGATATTCCTAAGTATAATTTGCATAGATGTAGTTTAGAGCATTTCTACAAATCTATACTTTATATGATTGCTATTATCAGGAGTTTAAAGAAAAGCACTTAGCTGACAGAGACTTTTCAATATTGAGGTTGTTTAGGAGTGGGGACAAAATATCATTGATAGATTTTGGTTTTGCTAGTTTGCAGAAGTAATTGCCCAAAAAATCATGGACTATAAAATTAGGGGAACTTTTTAATCTTTTAGGAAAGAATGATCCTCGATCAAAAGTGAAGAATGTAATTAATACACTCCTCATAGGTCGTATTAGATGGGAATAAATTAAGGAGTTATTGAATGTTTCTTTTAATTTTTGTGATGTAAATTTAAGTATCTAGGAAAGTGAACAAAATTCAAAGTTCTCAAGATCTAATTCAATATACTCAAAATAACAAACAATAACCCTTACAATGGTACCTTAAGAAATCATAGTTGTTGATCAAACTACATATTCAAAGTCAACGACAAATAAAACATAAATAAAATAAACATACACTCCATAAATAAAATAGTCAAGAATTATATCTTATGGGAATGAAAAGTAAAGAGAACATTTTTAGAGAATTAAACAATCCTTGAGTCCTGGTTTTAGCAATACAAATAGGTAAGTTTGCAGACTTCTTCCTATTGAATAAGCATCTCAACTTCAAAGTCCCTAGGTGAGGTCGGTATCAAGGAAATCGTATCACTTTTAAACACATTACAGGCAGCCTATAACTAAACCACTTGAAAACAATGAATTCGAATATAAAAATAAAGCAACACCACGGCAGGCATAAGAAAACTAAGTTGAAAATAAAGAACAAGAGATAATATCATAATTAGTTGGAAATCAACCAATTCCATAACCATAATAAAAGAGAATTGTTTCAATCACCACAAATCAATCTTAATATGATTAATCCTCATATACTCCTACAATAATACAAAGGGGATTTTCAAATGACGATAAATCTGTTTCATCAAATTATTAGAGACCATAATCTAGTTAACCAAGAGAATAAAAATAAGAAATGAAAACACTTCTTCGTAAATCAACAAGAGAATTGTAATAACCAGATCAATCTAAAAGAAGACAGAATACTTAGATAAGTGCTAGCAGAACTATAAATTATTCAGAACAAATATTTGATAATGTTGAATTTAAATAGATAAGAAGACCCTAGTCAAGAAGAAATTCAATCAGGAAAGCTAGTATTAATAGTGTGGAAAATATAGAACTTTCAAATGACAATCATACAATTCAAACAGATAAAGAGGAAAACTAGCCTCAAAAATTAAAACTTAAAACTCCAAGAGACACCCACTAATATTCATTTTAAAACTCCTAAAAGGAGATTAAAAAATAATAGATACCAATAATGTGTTAATAAAATTCTTTAGATTTTTAAAGTGAATAAGAGAGTCCGAATCAATCATAACAAAATGATTCTCGTTAAGTTACTGATGAGTAGAGACAAAAAACAGTTACATTAAATTAATATTCTAAAAATAATAATGAGAAAATAATTGTTGATAAATATCTCTCAAATGTTAAAGAGGTAAGGGATTCCTTCGAATCAAATGAATAAAATACTGGTAATTATTTGCCTTCTTTCTGTAATAATTAAAAACCTGAAGTAAAGGTAAGTGAGGAAAACCAACCATTATTTAAAAAAAAAGAATAATCACCAATATAAACAAATAAAGAGCAACAATATTATCAAGTTGAATAAGTTGATTAATATTACTAGGATAACAAATAAAAAACAAATAAATTACCACCAAAATAGCCATAGAGAAAATGTTCTGAAGAGTAACCTAATACTAATCAAATAACTGATGAATCTCATTAAGATAAAAAATAAAATAATTCCAAATAGCAAGTGATTAAATTGCAAAAAGTTGAGGATACTCCTAAATCGGCTAAAAAACTAAATTTAAATAATATATAGATGCAAAAATTCGATATCGAAGAAATTCCAGATTAGACTAATGAAAAAGAACTATCGCGAATATCTAATTTATATGAAAACTAATTGAAGTAAATTTTATATATAAGAAAGAAAGTACGATGTGATAGGGAAAATGGTTGGAGGAAATGTTAAGTATTTCTAAGCACTTAAAAATTTTTGGATTGTACCTTTGTTCCTGTGTTTCAAGAGAATGGTAAGTTTCAGAAAGCTTTATGAAGACGGAATAAGAGAGAAAATAAATTTATTTGACTTAGATATGAAATTAGTTGAAAAAGTTGAGAAAATTAATATTTTGTTGAAAAAACTGGCAAGTGAAAATATAATTGTGCTATAGGAATTATCACCTTGTTTAACTAATGCTAGAAAACGGCATTAAAATTTGAACCAAAAGTAATTTTTTTATTACTATCATAAGGAATTGGCTAAGATATAAAAATTTTTAAATATGGATCTAAATTAAGATATTAAGGATATTTACTTCGTTTATCTTTATACATAAGTTTACAAGACGTTATAAAGTCTTAAAGCAAAGGCCTCAGATCCATTGAAGTTAAAAGAGAACTTAATTTTATAAGCTGGCTGTTTAGCATCCTTAATTATTAGTGAAATGCCATTTGCAAGTGATAAGAAGTATTTTGACTTAGATGAGTACAATTAAGTCGTTGAATAATTTGAATAAGAAAAAATTGAAAAATATATAGTACAGAAGGAAGAAATAGTGAGTTAATTGAAGTAGAGATTAAATCAAAAAGGAATAAAGATTTGAATATCATTATAAATTTTTGCATCTTAAAAAACTTACTAACTAAAATCCACTAATTTTATTATTTAATCTGTTAATAGCTACAATCTATGTTAAAATATACATCACAATAAACAAGTCCAGGATTATACTCAACCAGTACCTAACTAGTACTTAACTCAGGTAATGGATTTAACAATTATATTGTACTCTAAGAAGGAAGTCCTTAAAGTGCTGTTGTATAAAATATTTCATATAATAGGAGGAGAAACGATAAATGAGTAATTCAAGTGCTATGGGAATAAGTAAATTGAATCGATATCAATTTTCATAATCATCAATTCAAGTATTAGATTCCACAAAATAGGATTAATAATATAATTGTGCATCGCAGCAACTTAAGTTTACAATTGAATCAACTTAGCATTCTGTGACATAGGTACTTTTATGATTTGAAAAAATAGTAAATGACTGACGAAAGATAAAAAAATCCTATAGAAACAACAGCTTTTGAAGTAAAATTACATAGAAGCTAGTCAATGTTGATTTCTGGATCTCATTATAATCCTGATAGAACAAGAAAATCAAGTTTAAAGAAGGCCAAATAATAACCTTAATTTCATTCTCATAGAAATGACGATCATAGAGAAGCATCAAATTCATTATAAAGCGAATAACCAATACCATCCATAAGTTCTGCTTCAAAAAAAATTAATGAAAGGTGTAATTCAACAACAAATCAACTTATTTCAAACAATTGTTTTGTTTTTTTATTTCATTATTCATTAGGCTCACCATTAAAAGAATTAATCACATAATGGATAATAAACAGCTGTTTCTCATCTCGTTCACTCACCATAAGTGAGTTAGGTTAAAAATGAAACAGCAACACCTAAGAATGATATGACAATGTCATAAATTAGAAGAGTTAAGGAAAATGGATTTGTCAATGCTATAGCAATTTCAACCCCGAAATCAATAATTGTCCATAAATCTATTCAATAAACTGTAAGATAACTATTCATTTAAGGTTAATTCTGTAAAGAAATAAGATTTAGAAAAATATGATGGAATTTGGAGCAAAAAATTTTAAGAATTAGAAATTAAATTTATGTCTCTATTTTAAGAAACTATCCAATGTAATATCAATTAATATACTAGAAAACTAACTGCTAAAATAAAAAGTCACTTTTGATGATTAAAAAAAAGAAGAAAATGAACAATAGCGTTATAATAGATTGCAAGATTAGTTTTAGGATTTGAGTATCAAATACAAAGAGATTTTATAAATTTAAAAGCAATTAAAAAGTAATACTTAAATAATATTTCTAGAATAAACTAAGTAGAATTAAGTTGTTGATTAATCAACTTATTATGCATCTGTTATATAGTCTAAGGATATTGAAATAGATAACTTAAAGAGATAACTTTCATAAAACATGACGAATTTAAGAAAAGATAGTGGAACAAATGATGCAAATTTCAATAAACTCGAAGAATAAATCAAATTATATGAAAAGAAAATATAAAATTTAGAACTAAACCTACAAAATAAATTATAATTATAAGAATAACAATAAGCAGAAACAAATTTTATTAAGCAAGAAAATTAAAATTTAAAAAAGGAATTATAAGATAAAGATAAGATAATTTCTTAATTACAAAATCAACTGGATAATTAAAATACCGAAATCAACAAATTAATGAATTAAAATGAATACAGCCCTGATACAAAAATATAAAAGTTGAAAAACCAATTAACCCTATGGAAAGATAAATTTTTAAACTTAAATCGAATCCAAATGTTTAAAAAAAATGAAATAGTCAAACCGAATGGTAAAAAATTGACATTCAATATATGATACTGTATATATAAATAATATTTAATTAAGATCAATCAAATTAGACTTAACTTTTAACATTATCTGCACTCTTAAATTTATGGAGTTAGCTTAACTATTGTTAACCAAATGTTGATGATTTATAGAATTTCTTAATTGAATTTCTATTATATTCAATTTTATGATAATTTTGAATTCTCATATAACATCCTTGTATTGTAACCAAATAATATCCTAAAATTCCTGTCATTATTTATTTTGGTGTAAATGCTTCAATTAACTAATATACATTACTATATTACTTTAAGAATTATTCCAAAATTTTCTATTTCACTTTTTGCAATCACATATGTTAATATAGGAACAATATCATCAGTTCCATAACTTTTAACAGCAGGAGCATTAGGATGTTTTGAAAAGTAATCATTAATATTTTTATCTATTTCTTTATATGTTTTTGATATCACTTTTAATTAATTAGTTGGAGATTATGTAACTTATAACTACCTTAAAGTACTTATAGCAGATGAATAAGGAATATTAAATTGTTGAAAAATTGAATTCTAAATTGAAGGATTATCAATTAATGGTTAATGCTAAGATTCTAATTCAGTTTCAGACATATTTAATTACAGCTCTTCTTTTATATCGAATTCTGTAATATTCCTATGCTAAAAGAGTTTTAAATTTCTTTCATAATCTTGATTTTCTTCTTTGAATAATTCAGCAAAACTATCAAATACTTTATTGTAGACTCTACAATCAATAAATAAAACACTAATAACAAAAGATAACATATTTGTTTCAGTAAAACACTTCAATAAATTATCTGATTTAACAAGTTTATCAAGCATATAATAACTATCTAATGCATTTACCAAATATTTTATGAATTCAATTATTTCATCACAAAGTTCTGTACTTTTGAATAGTTGATCTTTATGATTACTTTTCCTAAATGAATTTCGAAACCACACTTAAGATCCATTGTAGTTTACAATATAATTTTGAAATTATTTTAGGATTGCAGAGCAAGGATGTGATTCATGTTTTATTTAAGTATTAATGGCACTCATTATTTATCGAAAAAACTCTTTTTCTGATGCTCCAGACTTCTTTCTATCCTCAAATATTGTATTTGCTTCCTCTTCTTCATAGCCCTAAAATTTAGAAGCATGACTAGTAGTGGCAGAATTATTTAAGAAACGATTAGTTTCATAATAGCTAATAATCATTCTTATCTCATTCAAATTTAATGCATAATTATCTTCAAAATGGTATGATAATTCGTGATTAATTAATGCTTCATTGATTGGTTCATACCAACCAAAAAATTTTTGACTTTCCAACTTCCTTTAAATATATTAGATCCATGTAAGTTGCATTTCAACTACTTCTGCTTCAATCAGACCACAGCAATTACAACAACAGAAAAAATAAGAAAGGTTTCTCTATTATACTAATAATATTTTAGAGCTTTCTATCGAGGATTCGCTAACCTTTGAATAGCGATCTCAATAACTCCTTGAGATTTATACCTTTAATTAATTGTGACGTATCTATTGAGGGTTCTTTACTCGATTTTTGTCCCATTCTACAACGATATTCTTCCGATAAAATCTTAATTAATTCTTTATTTTTACTACATGTTTCTAATACTCAAACATATAAAAGCATAAATTTAATATAGGTAAATAAATCATTCCATCTTAAAATGAATTACCAATATCCATAGCAATTCCCCTAATACGGATTCGATCCCAATATGAACATGGTATGTTTACTTTATTATGAAAGACTGGCATAGATGCTTAAATGTGGCAATATTATATGAGCCAATAGTTCATGATGAATCCCCCACCTCCAAAGGGTCCATACCCAGGAATCACTCATGAGGAATTTGAGTCATTCGATATTGATAAACAAAGACTGTATCAAATATTCTTACGTGATGTTGCAGCCTATTATTCAAAATACCTTCCAAAATATTAAAAGGAAATGGAAGAGTTTTTGAATAAGAACAAATCTTATTAAATGAATTAAGATGAGCATCAATTAATGGACTAATACTTAGATGCCATCAAACAATAAAAAGAATACGAAAACTTTTTAAAACAAGCTGAATAAGGAATTCAGCCACCAACTCCAGAATAAGAATAATAAAAATAAGAATAAAAATTATAAGAATAAAAGAAGTTAGAAGAGTAATAGAAACAATAAGAATAATAAAAGCCATAAGAATAAGCTGCTGCAGCTAAACCAGCAAGAAAGAAGCTTAACTTAAATGCAAAACCAATTGAAATAGCATTAACTCCCCCAAATATGCCTAAATTCCCTAAACAACCAGATTTTCTTAATTTTGAATCATTTTGGGAAAATTATGCTGCTTACATTAATTTCTATAATCCATCATGTGAAGAAGAATATATGAAATACCCTAAACCAGAATAATAAAAGAAGAAAGAAGCTGATGAGGAAGCAAAAAGAAAGAAGAAACAAGAAGAAATCGAGAGAGCAATTTCAAGTATTGAATTTATTAATATTTTAGAAAGAAATTAGGCATAAGAAAGAGCAAAAGATAAACCAGCTTAATAATTGACAATGGTAGAATAAGTTGTCAAAATTGAAGGTGAAGTAGATCTCGAGAAATATGTTGATGTAATAATTAAATTTTACAATAGCCTGATGAAACAAGATAACCTGTTAATTTAGTGTTCATAGGTCATGTAGATGCTGGTAAATCAACACTTTGTGGAAGACTTCTTTTAGATCTTGGAGAAGTAAGTGAAACTGATATAAAAAAATTTGAATAAGAAGCTATCTAAAACAATAGAGATTCTTGGTGGTTAGCATATGTTATGGATCAAAATGAAGAAGAAAAATAAAAAGGAAAAACAGTTGAATGTGGTAAAGCTTAATTTGTGACAGCTTAAAAGAGATTTATTTTAGCTGATGCACCAGGACATAAAAATTATGTTCCAAATATGATTATGGGTGCTTGTTAAGCAGATCTTGCAGGTTTAATTATATCTGCTAAAATGGGTGAATTTGAATCTGGTTTTGAGAAAGGTGGATAAACATAAGAACATGCTTTATTAGCTAAGAGTTTGGGAGTTGATCATATTATAATTATTGTAACTAAAATGGATACAATCGAATGGAATTAAGATAGATTTAATTTAATTAGTCAAAGTATTTAAGATTTTGTTCAAAAATAATGTCAATTTGAAAAAGTCTATGTGATTCCCATAGATGCTTTATCAGGAGCAAATATTAAGAGCAAAGTAGATGAGGCTAAATGTAATTGGTATAAAGGACCAACTTTGATTGAATTGATTGATACAGTATAAATTCCAAAGAGAAATGAAGAAGGACCAATAAGAATGCCAATTTTAGATAAATTTAAGGATTTAGGATCACTTTATATTTATGGTAAGTTAGAATCTGGAAAGATTATTGAAGGATTAGATGTTTCAATGTATCCAAAAAAGCAACCATTTTAGATTGTCGAAATATATAATATGAAGGATTAAAAAATGAAATATGCTAAAGCTGGTGAAAATATCAAGATTAAAGTAAAGAATATTGAAGATGAAGATATTAGAAGAGGTCAAATAATGTGTAATTTATAAACAAATCCATGCTTGGTTTCTTAAGAATTTTAAGCAAGAGTAAGATTACTCGATCTTCCAGAAAGTAGAAGAATATTTTCTGAAGGATATTAATGTGTTATGCATTTACATTCTGCTGTCGAAGAAATTGAAGTATCTTAAGTTGAAGCAGTTATTGATCCTGAAACTAAGAAGCTTATTAAATAAAATTTCTTGAAATCCCTTAATGAAGGAATTGTTAAAATTTGTGTAATAATTAATTATTATCATAGATTAAAAACCCTGTCTGTATGGAAAAATATGAAACTCTTTCATAGTTAGGAAGATTTGCTTTAAGAGATGATGGAAAGTATAATTATTATCTATTATAGAACTATCGGTTTTGGAGAGATTTCAAAGGTTAAACCAGTTAAACAAGGTTGATTTTGATTTTTAATTTGTTTATTTTAGAAAAGTGCATTTTCATAATTTTATTAACAAACTATATATGATAACAGATTCAAGTAATCTAAATGACATTATGAACAAAATATAAGATTAATCTAAGCCTAAACAACCATTAAATGTTCATAAAAGAAAAGGAATGAAGTAATCATTTTCTACTTTGAATGCTTGTGTAACTATACTTTCATAAATTATTTTTGTTTGTACATTTGCATATCTAGCCTTACAAAAATTAATATACAGAATTCCACTTGAATGCTAATTACTCTATAATGAATACTCACTATGCAGAATTACACAAACAACTATTTATGCAATTATCATTATAAGAATAGTAAGAAATATTGTAAAAATATACAAAAAAAAAGATAGACAGGCCAAAGTATTAACATTTAGTTATATTTTGAATTCAACCATTAATTTAGCTGTGTACCGATATTATTTAGGGATAAAAATATTGGTGGTCTCTTTATTTGGTCTTCAATTCATCCTTGAAAACCTTTTAATCATTACTGAAACACAAGTATGGGGTATTATTATAAATTAAAGTATGAAATACTATTTCGCCTGTGCTGCTCTGATGTAAGTTCTAATATTTGATTTAATTTATGAACTATTTGTTATATATGGTGGTAGATATTAGATTGGAAATAGTAAAAGAAATAGTATTGGTTTGAGATTGGTTTGCTGTTATGAGTCATTCTGTAAATTCAAATTAATAACAAATTGTTACAGGTACTACAGGCTCACAATGGAGAACTATCTCGTATATACGTAAAATAAAGGAATTCCGATTTTTTGATATATAATATAATAAATGAATTATGCACATAAAATGGATATACCCTTAATGGAATAGTTGAGGAGACAGACAATAAGTCCAGAACCATAGAAATATCGTCAAATAAACTTTCACAGAAAAATAACAAGTTCGTAGATTGAAGTAGCAGTTCCTAACAATCACATTATACAAAAGAAATTAAGCAAATAGATGTCAAGTACTCTTACAACTAATTAAAAGTGCAAGGTTTATAGCAACTGCTCAAAACTAGTCCTTATAATAAATTGATATAGCAGAAGTCATAATCTTAATTGTTAGCATAGGAAAGTTTCTCACAATAGTATCTCAAAGACACAACTCCAAATTAATAAGCCTCTCTTTAGTAAAACTTCTTTCAAAAGATTGCTTTCTCGTAAAACTCAACTCTATCAAGCAGTGTAAAACCTCGAATAAGAGATACATCAACATAAAAAGAAAAATAAATATTATCTCATCGTAATAAGGATAAGCAAATTATATCTTAATTATAGTAACTCCTTCTTCGAACTAAATCTCTCTTAGGGTAATATGAATCTGAAATTCAGAGACACATCAAAGAGAAGTAGGAATTAGTTAAATAAATCTAAGAACTTGAACATTGATTTTAATCACCTCATTTATTTTAACGTAAATATTTTAAAAATATTAATGGATTAAGAGAGAAGACAATCAGAAGTAAATGTAACAGAACTCTTAGAAGAAGTAATTCACTATTGTATTATTAGAATAGTATGCTTAAGAGAAAATTACAAGATCTAATAAAACAAGTTAAATAATTTGAACAAGAGAGTAAAGGTTTATAATATGAAAATGAAATACTATAAAAATGTATTACTTAATAAAAAACTGGTTAACAGGAGAATAAAAAAATAGATGATCAAATTGCTTAGCTTTAAGCTATGCATCATAGAGAAAAAGAATTTTGGATTAGGGATTAGTAGGAATAAATTTCAAGAATTAAAAATGTTTAAGAATAAACTAAAAAGAATACTATAGGATAAGATTGAACATTTAGAAAAAGAAAATCAATTTCTATAAATGGAAGTTGAAAACAATAAAACTATAATTGATAATTATGAGTTTTAAATTGAATAATGTAAATTATAATATCATATAATAGTGTAATAAAATTATAGATCTGAATTATAGAGTTTATAAAGAGAAATCAAATAAAAATAGTTTAGCATTGATGAACTCAAAATCTAGTTATCTGAATAAGGGATTAGTTCTTTTAGGAATAATAATGATAATCAAGAAATGTTAAATAAACTTAGAGAGGCAATGTATTTTAAACCTTATAATTAGTGATGAGTTAGGTAAATGCAAGAAAATAATATCAAATCAATAGTATGAAATATAACTACAATGTCGTTTATTCGATGAATTAAAGCAAGATTATTAACGAAAATTATGTAGAGAACGATCTAAATCATAAATGAGTATTAAGGCTGCTTAAGAAGTCAAAACTGAATATGAGAAAAAATATTGCAACCTTATGGAATAAATAATTAAAAATTCATCCCTTAAAAGTTGTAAGGGATCTTTTAAAATATTACCAAGTTCAATGGATTAAACTATGAATAATGATTGTTCAAGAATTTCAAACAATTAGTCAAATAATATGTAATAACATTAATATACTTAGTGGCGGATTAAGTGCTATAAATAAAGCATTAAGTGATTCTATAGATGATTATGAAAAAAGTATTTTGAACAACATTTCAGGAAATATATCCAAAAGAAAGCCTAGTAAATCTGAATGGGAAAAGAAATAAAGAAGTTCATAAAATTTAATGATAAATGTTACTCCAGAAAACCTTTCACGTCCTTAATCTCAATAATAAGAAATATGTATTTTTACATTCTTACATTAGTATCTCCAAAAATTTCATAGAAACGTACATAATCAATACATACTAGTAAAGGAATTAAACAATATACTTTCAATCTTTGTGAGTATAATGAAGCTCGCATCTCAAATGACTCAGAATAATATAATAGTTGTAGTACACAGTAAACAAGACAGAGTAAACTAACTTTAAAGAAGAGTGAACCTAAAAAGGTTTCAAAACATTAAAAATCTCTTTCTAGTCATAGAAGTATGAAAGATAAAGAAAATGCGTTAATTCCTGAAGAAAATTAGAAAATAAATAGTATAAATTCAAGCAAGCAATTTTAGATGTTAGAGGATAAAAATGAGAGACTTGACACAAACATGAGGTTTAATTCTTTGCTAAAAATTTTATGATATGAAATTATAATTAATTAATGTCGGAAATGAGTTCATAAATTGTCAATCCACTTAATGATAGCTAAAGTGATGATGATTAAAGTTCAGATATCATCAGATAAGATGTCATTTCTGAAAATAATACGGAAGGAGATGATAAAAATCCATTGATGGATTCAGATGGAGAAGAATAATAAGAAGAGTGTAATCATCAGAAATAATGTAGAGCTATCATTAGAGAATATGACTAATTAATAAAAGGGCAATCTTTAGGATGAGAATGAAGAAGGCACCAAATTAGAATATCACGTATGTCAAACTCAACTTGTATGGGATGAGTAAAATGAAGGATTAAAAACTAATTACATATGTTCGTGTGATGATGTTAAAATTTAATAATTAGAATCTAATTTTACCCAATAAAAAGATTCGGATTTTATTGCGTTATAATAAGAGATATAGAGCAAAGATTCATAAATTTAAGCACTTTAATGTATCATATTTCTTTGAAAAAAGAATAAAATCAAGATATTTAAAAAGCAAAAGATGATCAAATTTAATTAACTACTAAGTAGCAGAAGTAAATTAATGAGCTTAAAAACATTATTTTTAAATTAAGAAATGAAAACGATTCCCTTAAAAATGATCTTATTATGACCTAAAAAGAATTACATTAAGTCACCTTACTTTTATATTAAGATTAAAGAGTAAAGACAAAATAGTAGGAAATGACTCATAGATCAAAAACAAGTACAGATTTTGCAGAAAAATAATAAAATTATTAAGTAATATTTTATAAAATATAGGTGCAACCATCAAATGCTACCTTGAATGATAACAATCTTCCCCCTTTGAGTCCTCATGAATAAAGTATTGTTAAGGTGACATCCAATTCTAAGATGCCGAATCCTTTCACATGTAAATCTGCAAAAAATAATTATTTACAAGAGGAAAGCTCGTTGAATTCTGGCACAAGAAGATCATTTTAACTTCGTAAATATATATTTTTATGAAGCCCCATAAGCTAATGGTATAGGAAGAAGTCCAAAATTGGATAATTAACAGTAATCTTTAAAAGATTTGATACATAAAGCCCAACTAACTTAACTTCTTTAAAAATCTAAGAGTAAGGTTTGCTATAATTTTTCAGCTTTTTAGATACAGAAAGTTAATGGTCAAAATGGAAGCTCGGATTCTAAATTTTTTATCTCTAAGAAGCCTCTTATAAAAATACCAGAACCACATCCATAAATCTGACATTTATATTTTTTTATTTATAATAAGTTTTAATATAATTATATTTATGGGCTCTTATAAATCGAAAAATCATAAAGTTGACATATCAACTCTACCGGTAGTCGACCCTGAACCTGATTACATTATAAAAACTAGACAACCTATGCCAACTTCCAACTGGTAATTGAATATTTTGAGAGGAAAAAGAGAAGATGAATTAAGAGGACTTTCATATGCATATGCCAGGTTTAATAATTTATAACCTGTAGGAGAAAATGTCATAAAGATGTAAATGCTTTATTGTAATGTGAGAAAGATTATGGTTCTTTTTGGGCAGCATTTGATTGTTAAGCAGAAAATCATGATATGTAAGCATGCTTAGAACATGAATTTAATGTTGAAATGGATAAACTTAGAAGGAATATGAAAATGAATACAGAGTGGTGGTGGAAAGATTTGTATGATGAAAATGGTGAGGTTGGTGATTAAGCAAAATGGGTTGATCAATATTGGTTGTGGCATGTGTTAAGAAGCTATAGAGATCAACTTTATTCATTAATAAAGTGACTGATAAATATTCAATGCATTTTCAAAAAATTTTCAATTTAATAGGCTTGTAATGTCAGCACAGAAAGCCAGAATAATGAGGCTTGCAATGTGCTCTGTACTTTCAATCAATAAGTATTGAGAATTCTTGTATTCCCATGCCATTCCAGATAAACCATTTGGAACTATGATTCCGCCTACAATTAGTAATATCAACTACAATGAAAGAGATACATCCTATATAGAATTGTTAATTACATTAAGATTCAAAAACTAGTAGAAGAGTATAAAGCAATAACTCTTAACGAATCGCGCCAATATTTCAATTATCTAACCATTTGAATTATCATTTTAATATGGTTTTTAGTTAAAGCTAGCTGCTATTCTCCATTATATCCCAAAACAATGATCAGAATACCAGAAATGTCCTAAATTTGTATATTTGATTTACCTAGAACAGATGTAAGGAGTGTTCCAATTACGGCTGGTAAAATTTAATAATACATAAAAATTATATACAATTTCTATAATCACTCAATATGAAAATCAATTAATTCATCTAATTTGAGCTTTTTTACATTATACTCCCTTAGATCATCATAATTGGTGGCTTCTATGAGGTAGTCCATTAATTCTTTTAATTCACAATCATTTGAATCATCAAACCATTCTAAAATTGGAATCCCATTTTCAATTTAAAATCCAAAAGAATGAACAAGATTGTCTATGAATAACATATCTTTAAGTTCCTTATTTTGAATCAATCTCAAATCTTTAATAAAGAATCCATTTTTGGTCTCCATACAATTACTTCTAGTCATCATACCTGAAATGTATTTTTTATTTGGATCCAAATAATTGACTATAGTTTATGCATATGCTTAAGAAGATGCAGTATATACATAAATAGTATAGTATGAAGACATTCTTTGTAAAAATAAGGCGGTATATGGTCTAATATTGATACCAACCTAGAGTTATAAAATAATGATACCTTGCCTTCCTCACCATTCTCTGAAACAGTTGGTAGATATATCTGTGGATTATCTCTTTCAGAGCAAGCATGGACTAAAGTTTCATCTAAATCAAGAATCAAAGCCCTTTATTTTTTTGGATCAGTTTCTGGCAAAACAACTTTCTTTGATTAAATAAAGTTTTCTGATGGTCCTTTCAAACACTTCCTAGCATAAATCAAACCTCTTTGAGTTAAAACCAAATGTTTTTTGAAAGTCTATTCAGATACATTCTATCTAAATATTAAATGACGGAAAGGATGAGTTGATAATTTATCTTATTATTGGTCATTTGTTTTTGTTTTTTAGTTGGCATTTATGTTCTACATTGATATAGTTTTACTAATTTTATAGAAATATATACTTAGCTTTAGCTAATTTAGGGAATGGATTATGGTGTTTGGACTACAATTTCTACTGAATTCTTTGAGCTTGTTCTTCAATTTCATAATTATCTTAGGGTGTATTCTAGTTTGGCTTCTGATCATTTTCATCGTCACTTAATTCTGGTTCGTTTTCTACGTCACCATCTATCGTTTTTTAGTTTACTAGATTACTAAACCTGGACAACTTGGTAGCTCCTATTATAAATGTAGACTCATACCATATTACTATAAACTCTGAACGGTTCCTGTTTTTGAGTCCCGTTATCTGAGTCTTCAGTTTGAAAGCTATGCATTTTTATGTAATTCCTCTTTTTGGTTTTATTTTCAGGGGTGGCATCTGGAGTATTTGTACTTTAACCATCTTCCTCGCTCTGGAATTACAATTTATAGTCTTGGCTTAGTTAGGATTTCATGTGAATTGCATGGTTTTTTGCTTTAAAACTTATCAACTTATCCATTTTTAAGAAAGGTATATTAATCGATAATTGATAATTATATTGATTCTCCTTAAAATCCTTTAATTCAAATTTCAAATGAGAATTACGTCAAGGGATATTCAGAATCAGATATTTTTAAACTATAAGGAAGAAACTTTAAAATTAGCGTCATTTTAATTACAATATAAAATGTATTAAAAACTATTTTAAACTAAGCATAAAACCTCTTTAGTTAATTTAAAGAATTTTCTAGTTCTCTGTGACATATTCTATATAAATTGTTTATTTATTATTTTTATAGAAGCATTTTACTAATAAAATAAATTGTGAATTCTAATCCTAACTTGTATGGCTTTCACTTGACTAAATAGAGACATTTTGTTAATATTGTTAAAGGCTCTTCATTTACCAAAAGGGAGACCTATAGTTACGACTTGTAAGAAAGTGAATTTTAAATTATGGAATTTAGAAAAAAATAACATATTCTTTTGCTCGGAAATTTGTTAGAAATTCACAAATTTCAATTAGAATCAATATCTGCCAGCCATTTTGTGAATTATGAGAGAACTTATTTTGTTCTGTTTGAATTATTTCAATTTCTTTTAGTATATACTTTATTGTATAGTAATTATATAATATTAAAGATACAGAGGAAATTATTATAAATCGTAGTCTGTAAGTTCTGTGGAGAAACCATGAAATAACTCAAATTTGAATTGTTTTTGAAACATTAGTATAGTTTTAAAATTGAGTGGAACTTGAAAATGTTTATTTTTTTTGGAAAATAAGAAGATTTAGTGGGTAAAGAGAACATTATAAAATGATTTAGCAATTGATTATAAAATCGAGATTATAATGAATACTGCATCATCGGGATAGGATTAGGTATTATTTTATGTAATTATTGTAAATAGTACGCATTAAAATAGCAAATTTCTCAATTATTAAACCACAAATCGTTCGTCTTATTGATTTATTATTATAAATAACATGTCTGAATCTATATACAAAGTGCGTACTCAGAAATATCTGAAACCCATCCTGGAAACTTAGCTTATTGGTTTATCTAGAGTTATCCTTGGTTTACCAATTGATCATGTCTTTGATAGATTCAAGACTCTCATCTAAGCTGAAAACCCTCAATCCTCAATTAAATAACTAGTTAAAGAAACCTATAGAGCAAATGGAATGCTTAAAGGAGTATTTGCTGGTTTTTCTTCATAAATCAGTATATAAATTTTCAAATAGTACTACAGGTATCTTATTCAATTTAACATATTATAGATGGCCCATGATGATATTAATACCGAAATATTACAAGGAAGTGATGCCATCTTCTTGGGTTGAGTAACATCCAGCATTACACAAAGGATTAGCTGGAGCCACTATTGCTCTATTTGAATCTCTAGTTACTTGCCCATTAGAGAGAGTAAAGTGCCAATTGATGACTCAACATGAATCAAAATCAAGTATTAGTTTTTATTTATAATTAGTATTAAAATAATTATGGATGAATGAAAGATAATTGTTACATTTTGTCAGAAATATTTATACTGGAATGGAAGCCATGGCTTTAAAACAAGTAGTTTCATGGACGAATTACTTATATTGGGATCATAAAACGAGATATTTATTTAAAGAATCCCCCAATTAAGCTCTCACGTTGCCTCAAATTTTGATGTGCAGTGTGATGACTGCTGTTCCAAACATTCTCATTGTTTAACCATTTGATGCTGTGAAAACTGCATATCAAATGGAAAATAATGGAAAATACAAATAATTAACTATCCCTCAAGCCTTTGTCTAAGTATACAAGGAGAAAGGTTTTGCTGGGTACTATGCTGGTTGGTAGTTGAGATTGTCCTAATTTATGTTTTAGGCTATCTTATCTACTCCAGTTATGGATTATTTGGAAAGACTTCACGGTCTCCCAAATGAACCCTGATATCCACAGTTAATACTATTAACTAATAAATTGATAATATTATTAATCAATATAATTAATCATTATTTAAACGATTGTCTTGAGCCCCCTGGAATATTAGGTTATTTTGGGATTGCTGTTCTTGATTAGAGTGCTTAAGACTCTGCTGATCTTATGTCAGGATTAATTTGAGTTTAAGATTAGACTCTACCATTAATTGAAGCATTTGAAGAACCAGTTAATTAACGATTATATTTAATTTTTTATTCTGATGTTTATGCAGCATAAGGGGATTATTACTGTTATTAATATTCCATTTAAGGATATATTTCCTATTCTTATTATTATACTTATTCGTAATTTTATCCAAATGATTCAATTCTTTAAGCTGGATTATTATAGTTTTATTATCCTGTTAATTAGTAAATTTATTCTTAATCTTTTAATTTTGGATCAGTTGTCAATTATTATGATTAAATTTGATTTTATAAATTAGAAGTTTATTAATAACTTCTTTAATAACTCTATTATGTTGGTTATTAATAAGATCTTTTTTAATAAGATGATTCTTAATTATTTAATTGATTATTAGGTTTATCAGTATTGATAGATTCAAATAGCTGTTATTGTGAAAATGAACCAGTATTAGGTCTTTAATTAAGTTGCTTTAAATTAGAAGTTGTCAATTCAACTTATTCAACAACACTATGTTTAGGTTTTTCTTCTAATTCTTGTTGATTGTATGCATAAACTTCCTCTGCATGATATCCTTAATCATTTGATTTATTGACTTCATTATTTTAATATTATTCTGCGACAAAATTCTTTACAAAAAATGAGGATTATCTATTAGACTGATTTTCTTATAGAGATTGTTCATTGTATATTAGTTCTTTTTAAGTTATTGGAGTCAAATTATTATATTATTAATAGCTTCTTGTAGGTTCCCAATTAGATACTGTAACTCTACTCTATTTTCCTGGAGTTCTTTAATATCTTAATTGAGCATCTTGACTTCTTTATAATGCAACTTTAGCTCTTTATTCAATTATTTCTACTTGCTCATACAATTCAGCTAAATCTACATTTTTATTAATTTATAATGCAGGTTATTTCTATTAATCATTAGTTTATCTGAAATCTATTGAATAGTTAGGTATATAATCAGCTATTGTAGACATCTAATACTAATTAATGTATTTACTCTAAAATAATCTTCTAATTAAAATCTATATCCAATCAATAATTCATGTGCTTATCTTGGACTTGGTCTACTTTCAGGTGCTAATTATAACATTTAACACACTATAGAACAAAGATGTTCACTATATTGTGTTTTCATTTATAGAATATAGCTATCCAACTTATCCACTTTTATTGAATAATTCGCTTAATCATATATATCCTATACACCATTTAAAGTAGCCATTTGTAATGCAGTCAATCCTATACTAAATACATCTGATTTATTTAGATCATAATTTGGTCTCAAAACTCTTTACTTTAAGAAAGATAATTATTCTGGACTTAAATTATATGATCCCTATTCTTTAGCCACACATCTACGAAATGCATTCATATCAGTCAAATCTTCTATATCTGTTAATTTGAACACTGCTAATGGTTCATTTTGTTGGACTATTGGACGATAGGGGCTCTTTTTAGCAAATGATGTAACACTTATTGTTTAAGGTCTAATATCTCCATGAGATCGTTATTAATCATTTAATCTTTAAAGTGCTATTAACTATATTTTATATAAGTAATTACTGTACAATGAATCATTGCTACAATCTCTATTTCCTCAAACTATTGTTTTGATAAGGATAATTCATTTATAACTCTTTCAAGATATTCATCAAAATATTCATATACACTATGAGCTTAAGTTAATTGAGTGCATAATTCTTTTTCTGTCACATGTTACAAATCAATCATAGAAATTAGAAAAAAGTCTTTCTCTCTTGATGTTAATTATTTTTCTGTTTCTAACTTATATTTATTCCATTGTTCCTCATCTTAAAAGATATGATCTTTAACAGCTACTGTATGACCATCTTTTAATTTGTAAACTTTAATATCTCCATACCTAATATCACTTGCTTGTTTCCAAAATTGCAAAGTATTTATTTTAGGGACAGATACTCTTGACTATTCAATAGTTGATTATGATTATCCCATTCGGTTAAATAATTAATATTAGTTTATAATATCAAATCTAATGAATTATGAGTACAGGAAGCACTCTATTGTTTTAATCTATCCTTATCTCCTAAGGTGTTATCTGTGTAAAAGGAAATTCACTACTTGTTTCAAATTGTATCAAGTAACCATTTTTGTTTCCTTTATATTCATGAACTGCTGCTTTTGGATTTGTGTAATACGTTAGGTTTTTGCTGAATTACGTATATGATTTACCAACAGCATCTAAATAGTAAACTTTTATTTTATTTTTATTCTTAGTAATTTCTTAGAAATAATTTTAATACTCAGTATTTACAATAGGTCGCTTTAAGACATAATTTAAGGAAGGTCTAAATGAAGGACTTTAAGATAAATCTAGTTTTTCCCCTTCTGTCGAGTCAAATATCACTATGTTGTTAAGATTTTCTAAATAGTATTCTGATTCACACAAATCTGATTTAAAAAGCGAATGAAATTCAGTATTTCCAATGAAGCCACTACCAAACTGATTATACATCAAAGAGGAGGCCTCAAACCAATTAATGAAATTAACTTCTGAAACATGTTCATTTTATAAAAAGGAGGAATTATTTACATGTTATGAATTTTCTTTAGTATCTGAAGAATCAAATTTCATTTATTTTAATTTATTATTCCTTTATATCTATCTTCTTGATTTATAAGACTTCCTTAATCTATTGATAACATCATTTTAACTTTCTTCCTTTTCTTTAGCAATTTCTTTAATGAAGATTTTCTTTTTGAAAATTATTTCCAATCTATATAATTATTTTAAGTATTTCTCATAATGTGGACACTGTATTGAATAAAGAAAAGGAACAAATTCTCTTTTAAGTTCCAGATATTGAATGAATAAGAAGACTTGTTCTTTAGATTCTAATCTTATGTAGTTTTCATGGTCAGTATCTAAACTATCAAATTCATCTAACTTCCACAAATGACTATTCTATTCATCAATGAAATTTGTAAAACAGGATTCAGGTTCATATCGTATATCACTCGTATTGCAATTAAATATTGAGGAGAGCGCATTGTTAGTTTTCATAAATTAGAGGAATTCATCATTGATTTCTCTATTCTTAAATTATATCTATAGTGGTTGAAAGGTGTTATTTTGTAGCTCAAAATATTTAATAAAGTGTCTTTAGGCTTATGGGGAAGAATTTACATAATTTTGCATTTCGTTTAATAATTAATATATAAATTTAGACAAAAATTATTTAGTATTTTGCGATAATGGAACAATTATAGATATAAAAAATTATAAATAACTACAATCATTACTGAGGTCTAAGCTCAAGAAATTTAATGCTTATGCCTGGAATATTCATAATTTTTTCTGCTTAAATTATCCAATCATAAATTGGATTTTTATTAAAACTAGTTCTCTTGACAACGAATTGCTTGCCAATTTAGTTTACTCTTCCATCTTCCAACTCTTCAAAAGGCAGTTTATATTTTGATAAATCCATGACAAGCATTATTGTAAATGAAAGTCTAAATATAAAAAAACTATACTTATTGCCATCTTCCTTTACACCCGATGCTTCAGCATCATTTTAAAATTTACTGATCTTTGTATTAGGGTCCTTTTACATTAAGTTTAGATAGTCATTAATTTTAGATTTGATTGTTGTTTGAAATTATACAGGAATTTGAATCTTAACAAATCTATGAAACATCTTAACTTCTGTTATAACAATTTCTAAATCCTACAATCCTTGATCTAAGGGTTAAGTGAAATTCTCTATTTTAGCTTCCTCATTTAATGGAGAAGGAGGTGAATAATCATCAATTCTAGGTTAATTATAATCAATTAAAGACCATGAATGATTGCCTCCTGCAAACAGTTATTTAATCCTTCTCTATTCTAATTAATTAATTCTTGTATATTGAGTTCTACTTTCATTATCTCCAACTCCCAATTAACCAGCCTAATTATGACCACATGTATAGATATCTGAATTACTAGTTAAAACTAGTGAATGATTCCATCCAGCTGCTATTTATACTATAGTTTTCCCACATAATCCTACAACTAATTAAAATTTATTTTAATTTTCTGTTGTTTTAATACCCAATTATCCATGTTAAGCATAACCACAAGAATAGACAATACCCTTATTCGATAATAAAAGACTATGGTGTCCACCTAAACTTATTTCCTTAATTGTTGACTCTAAATCAAATTATACTGATACCCTATTTATTTTATAGATAAAAGTCATCTATGATTATATGTTTTTAATTAAAATTGATTTTCACTTTTTTTGGTAGTACACTATCTTAAAATTCCCCTTATCCAGTTTCTCCATACATTCCAGAGCCCCAAGACCACAGTTCCCCATCTTTATCGATAGCCATCATATGATAACCCCCACAACTGAATCTTTATATGTTTTGCTTAACTATTAGAGGTGTTTCCACATCATTCAGATGTCCATGTCCTAGTTAACCTCTATTGTAATCTCTTCCTCCCCCTCCCCAAGTATAGAGCTCTCCATTTACACTTAAAGCAGCACTATGAAAATCACCACATCCTATTTAAACTATTGCAGATTTTAAGGCTTCAATTCGAGCAGGTTTTCCTGCCTTTTATCCCAATTTTTTATGAAGTGTTCCTCCCCAAGCATACACTTAACCATTATCAAGTAAACAGAGAGTATGATAATCTCCAGTAGCTACTTAAGTAACAAATAATCCTTTCATTGCTTAAACAAGTTAAAATTTTGGATAAGATGGTTAGTTTGCATCTTCTATTCCCAATTTTCCTATTTTTTAAATTTGAATTTCATACCATGTAAAGCTGACCCACAAATAAACAATTATCCATCTGCTGTTACAACAGCTGAATGATTCGATCCTGAACTGATAGATAAAACAATTTAGTTTTTCAGACCCTAAACTCCTTTTGGTGAATGACTTTTTTTTTGATTGCCCTACTTTGATATAATTATATACGATTGAGAGTTCTCCATCCTTGTTCCTGCCCCAAGCAAATAAATAAGTTATTTGAGATTCTTCAGTTGCAAATTATGGTAAGGGGTCCATTTGTTAATTATTATAATGTCTTTAGAAGCAGATAAATGGAAATTTGACAAACCCAACCCACGAGACCGATACTTCTTTAAGAAAGCTGGGTAGCAGGCCTTACGAAAAGTTGACCAGTCTCACTTTACAAGACAGAGAATCTTTCGAAATACATCTTTCAAGGATAGAGAAAAATTACCACCTCTTGAGAAGGCGAAAAAATCTTTCGATTACAGTCTTCCAGAATTAAATTACCCAGTATTTTAAGAGGTTAGCACATTGGAGGAGTATGATAAAATACTCTAAGATCGAATAAAAAATAATGAAAAAGAAAAACATCAGTTTCAATTACCTCAACTTTAATGGCAATACAAGGAGAAATACTCCATGAAAAGAACTATCTCTCAAATTTAGTTGAAAATTCAGTTAGAAAAGTTCTAATGAATAATTTGTAAAATTATTATAAAAAATTATGAGTGACGAATAGCCTGATGCTAACAGGCCGTCAGTCAAACAATTAGCAGGGAGGTTCTAATCAATGATGAAGACTGCACCAGCGTAGTAAAAGGAGCAACCAAAAAAATCTGAAGCTATTCCGCGAAATTCTCAAATGAAGGAAGAAACGAATAAGCTTCAATAATTGGTCAATAAGGTTTAGTAGGAAATCAAAGAGGAAAATGAAAAATAAGGAGTCCCTGAACCTTAGATATAGCAGTAGTTAAAGTAATCTGAAGAAGAAGAAATGTAATAATTGAATTAAATCATTAGTAATTCCAAATTTCAGAGCAATAAATTTAAATTTGAGAGAGAAGAATTGAAGAATTAAATAGAGTATAAAATATGGTTATTTTTAGAAAATTGAAGGCTAGAATACAAAGATATGAAAATGATGAAAAATAGTATGTGCATCTCGAGAATAGAAAATAAGAATTGGAAAACTTACTATCAAGTAAGACATAAGAATGTGTTAAATTGCAATAAAAGTATTTATATTATTAATAAGATTGGGGAGTGCAGAAGATGAATTTTAGAAAAGATAAAAAGAGATTGTAGATCAACTCCAGGAATCCATATAACATATTAAAAAGGATTGTGATACAAAGGACATGAAGATTTAAGATTTATAAGATAATTTAGTGTTGCTATCCGAATAATTGAAAGATTCAGAGCTTAAATTGAGAGAAGGAATGGAATCGGAAGCAAAAGAAATTAGTGAGATAGCCAAGGAAAGAATCAAGTTAATTGCTGAATTACATAAATGTTAAGTTGAGTTATAGGAACAGCAAAAACTTAATGCAAGTCAATTTGCAAAGATTTAAGAATTGACTAATAAAGCTACTTAAATATAAAATTTATCAAAATTAGAAATTGATAAATTAAAGTAGTTGAATTAGTAATAGGAAGAATAACTAGTCGAAAATTAAACCACTATAGATCAATTAACTTAATAAATTTAAGAATTAAATGAATTAAATGCTGAATTAAACAGATAAAATTAAGAGTTAACTTAGGCTAAACTATAATTAGAGAAGGAGTTGGAATAAAGAAATTAAGAGGTAGAAATAGAAATCAATCAAAACAAAGAATTCATTGAAGATTTACAAAATTAAATAAAAGATCTTAAAAATATACAACTACAATTAGAATCTGATTCTATTAATGAGTCTTTTGACATGAAATAATAAATTAACGTTTTACAGGATTAGGTATAGTAATTGTAAAATATTAATAAAGAATTGCAATAAAAAGTAAGTCTTAAATCTCAGGAAATAGATACCTTAAATTTAAGTAAATTAGAGTTGCAAGAAGAACTTGACTAATAAGAATAGAATAAAGCATAGGCAGAATTCAGTTATAATACATAACTTTAGAATCTATCAGGGAAACTAGAAAAAAGTAATTAATAAAGAGATCAATTACAAAAAAAAATAACAGAATTATCAAATGAAGTGCAGTAATAACAATAGATATAAAAAAATGCTGAATCTTAATATATTACAACAATTACTTAATTCAAAGATGAGGTTGAATAAAAGTCCCATCTTATTTTACAATTAACTGAAAAGATAAAAATTATATAAGATCATTGTGTTTAATAAGAAGCAAACATTTCTAAAAATATTGATGATTATAAAGTCCTATTAGATTAAAATAATCAACAAATAACTCAATTATCAGAATAAATTAAAACATTAAAAAAACAATAGAGATAATAAGAATAAGAAAATAAAGCAACTATTTCTCAATATGAATCATAAATCAAGTAGTATTTAACTGAGCTTACATAAACAAAGCTTTTGAAAAATGAAGCAGAAAATTAAAAATAAAATAGTGAAAGCACACTAAATTAGATCATTGAAAAATAAAAAGCCTAACTCAATCAATCATCTAATACGATTTAAGAATTAAACAGTCAAATTGAATAATTTTCCATAAACATTCGAGAATAAGAAGAATAAAGATTAAGTGTTATGTCTGTAAAATAATCTTTACTTATTGAGAAAGAAAATCAAATTTAAAATCTTGATCAATAATTATAAAAATACTAAAATGAACTCTTACAAAAATCAGATTTGATCCAAAGTCTACAGACTATTTTGGAAAAATAAAAATTAGATAATCAAAACCTACTTTAAGAGAAGGAAAAGCTTCAAAAAACTAATAATTTAAGTAACATGGACCTATAAGCCAAAATTAAAGACTTAAACTCCCAAATAATTTCCCTACAATCAGAGGTAGAGAAAGCTGAAAAGGAAAAAAACACTAATGCTGAGAGGTATAATGAAGCAAATTAGCAATTAAAGGATTAATTAAGTCAATCAAATGCAATCATTTAAGAACTTCAAGAATATTTAACTCAAAGTAATTAAAAAGAGTAAAATGCAATTCAAAAATCAACTTAGCAAAGCTTGGAAATTAATTAACTATAATTAGAGTTTGGAAAACTCAAAAATGAACTTTCATCATAGGAGTAACATTATTCACAGTTAAATTAGGAAAACTAATATAAATTGAAAGAGTTTGTTAATTAAAATGAAAGCTTGCAGTAATAGGTTAAACAACTTAATTAACTGGTTGAAAAAAATAAACACGATATGTTACGACAACAAGAATTACAATAGGAGTATAAGGAGAAAATTCAGCAAGCATTAGAAAATGAAAAATTGATTTAAATTACAAATGAAAACTTAAAAGAATAAATATAGAAACTTCATGAAGAGTTAGAGCAAGAACGATCAAAAGAATAAGTTCATTCAACTGAAAAATTCTATCTATAACAGTTGGTCCAACAACATAAGGATTAATTGGGTGAAGTTCATGAAAAAAATAAATTATTAACGAGCATTGGAGAGTCTAAAGAGAAATAAATAGAGTCATTAAAAAAATAAATCGAGGATGCAAATAAATACTATGAGTAGTCGAAACTTTAACATGAAGAGAAAATATCATAAATGAAATAAGAATATTATTAATAATTAGAAAAACTTAAAGGAGACAATGAGACAACAATAAATGAATTGAACAGTCGAATCAGAAATTTAGAAGAGAGTAATAATGACTATTAGAAGAGTGCCTCAATTGAATAAAGTTAATTTAATTAAGAAAAATTGAATCTTAAACAGTAAGTGATCGATCATTAAACAAAAGTAGAAAAATTAATTAAAGAGGTTGAATAATTATCGTAGTAGCTTGAGAATAAGTCTTAAGAAATAGTATAACTTAATTTGAAAAACGAGTATGAGATATTCTAACTATCAGAGGAGATAGCATAATTAAAATAATTAAATACTGAATAAGTAGAAGAGATCAATGAAAAGGAATTAATGTTAACTCTCCATTAAACTTAAATCAATTTATAAGATGATTAGTATAGGTTAGAGATATCAAATTTATATGTGTAAATTGAAAATATTAAGAAAGAAAGCAAAGCATCAATTGAAGAATTACATTAAAATTACTAAAAATAATTGCTTTAAAAATAAAATGAAACATTAGACAGGGACCACTAAATAAAAAAACTAGATTAACAATTATTTGATTATCAAGCTTAACTAGAATAAAGATTAGAATATATATAAGAGTAGGATAAATCTTTAGATCTCTTGAGAACAGAAAAGGAGCAATTAATAATTAATAACCAATAATTTGAAACAGATATTGATCATTTGAAATATTAATTATAGAGTATTTCATAGGAATTAGAAAAATTGAAATCCTATTCTCAACTTGAATAAGAACGATAATAGCAGATAATTCAGGATTTAACAGAGAATTTAACTCAATCTGAGTAATTATATAAGCAATAAAAGAAGGCATTAGAAGATTAAATTAAGAATCTTGAGTAATAGTTAATGTCACTAAATTAAACTATTTAATAAAAGATTGAAGATATAAATAATTTAAATTAGGAGTTGACTAATCTATAAAATGAATAACAATTACTTAATTCTTAATTTGAAACCAAAATCTCAGAGCTTCAGAATAAGAATGATATTTTAAATGAAGGAATTGATTCATAAATATAAACTAACTTAGAGTAATCAGAGTAGATCAAAAAACTTGAAGAAAGGGAATAGTAATTAATGTAAGAATTACAAAATTTGATAGAAGTAAGTGAAAAATAAGATTAAAATAATAAAAAAAACATAGAATCATTAAAATCTAAATAAGAATAAGAATAGATTTTAGTGGATCTGAACAAACAATAGTAAGAATTAATTCAATAGAAAAATTAGCTATTGTAATAAAAAGATGAATCAATCGAGGAACTAAATTCAAAGATTTCTGAACAATAAGATGAACTTATTAAAATATAAAATTAAAATGATTCACTTCAAATTCATATAAGAGAATTGAAAAGTACATATGAAGAATATAGAAACACAAAATTTAAGGAAGAAACAGAATTAAATAAAACAATAGATGAGGCAGAATTGAAAATTTAAGAATTACAAGAATAGAATGATTAATAAATTTAATTAATTCAATAATTATAGGGTGATATAAGTAAGAAAGATTTAGAAAATATCGCACTCTAATAATAATTGTAAACTAAAATACAAAAACATACATTAGAGATGTCAGATTTCAAGGGGAAAATGTCAGAAGATAATTTGAAACATCAATCAGAAATGAATTAAAAATAATCAGAAATTAATGACTTAACTAAATAAAATGAAGAAGGTCTACAATAGATTGCAGTTTTAAATGAAAGAGTCACATAATATTAACAATAAGTGAACCAACTTGAGGAAGAAATTCAAAGAAAAGAAAATATTATAGAGGAAAACTAATAATAAATATCATAAAGTTAATAATAAATTGAAAACCTTAATACTTAAATATAAAATAAAATCAAATAAATAGAGTAATTAAATAGGTAAAACTAAAATCTTTAAAATGAACAAGAAGAAATCACAACATAATTAACAGATTAGATAGAAAAATACTAATAATTAGAGGATTAGAATAAAGACCTTTAAATTAAAATTGAAGAGCAGCAAAAAGAATTTGAAAATAAAGAGTAAGATCTCACAGTGCAATTATAACAGAAAACCGATCAAAATTAATAGTTGTTATCTCTAATGGAGAAATAGAGAGAAAACTTTGAATCTGAGTACAAGTAATTAGAAGACTATACATATGATTAATTATAGTCAAAGAATGACGAAATTGCTGAAAAAGAGTGGTAAATAGATAATCTTAATGATTAACTAAAAGACTTATAAAATAAACTTTAAGTTGGCTTGGAATGTATAGAGTAGTATGACAAAGAATTAGATAATTAGACATAAGAAATTTAGGAATTAAAACAATAAAATTAATAGACATAGTAATAAATCGAAGAATTAAATTTAGAAAAAGAAAGTGATGTGAAAAAATTAGAGGACGATATTCAAAATTTAAGTGATAAAATTTAAGAACAATAAAAATTAATAGAAGAAAAGGATTCAAGTATATTAAAATTATAGGATGAAAAATAAGATTTATAAAACTAAATTGATGAAATGTAAAATTTAATTTAATCTATTCAAAAAGAAAACAGTGAACATCAAGATGTCATAAATTAGTAACAATAGGAAATAGAAACATTAAATGAAAAAAACTAGCAATAAGAAGAATTGATATCATAAAATTATTAATAAATTGAAAACTTAGAATAATCTCTATCAAATAAAGAATCTGAACTAAATTAAATGGAAACTTAAAATTAAAGCCTAACACTTTAACTTACTGAATCTAATTCCTAACTAGTTTAAGCAAAAGATGAGATTGAATAACTCTTATAAAATAACAAAAATTTAGACTAAGAATTTTAAGAAAAATAACATTATTATTAGAATTAATTAAATCAATAATAATAAGTATTGCAAAAACTATAATAAAAATATGATGAAGATTAAGAATCATCAAATTAAATAATAGAAGAGTTAACTAATGAGAAAGAAAAGTAAAATATGGAATAAAGCAAGTAAATTAAATCTCTTGAAACCCTGGTTGAATAATAAAATTTAACAATAAATTAGTAAACAGAAAAACTTAACAAAGCTTAGAATCAAATAACAGGATTAAAAGATAATATTGATGAATTGAATTAATAAATGGAACAACTTAATGCTTAACTTTTTAAAATATAATAAGAATAAACTTAATTAAATCTGGAAAAACAAACAATTGAGAAGAAATTGAACCAATAAATTCAAGATAATTAAAATAAGATGGCATCCTATAATTTAGAAATAGCTTAACTAACACAATTAATTGCTTTGAAGGAGTCTGAAAAATCATAATTATCAAAGCAATTTGAATAAACATCTGATTAATTGAAATAATAGTTGTTTAAGCAAACCTAAATAATCTCAGAACTTTAAGAATATATAAATGAAAGTCAAGATAATGAATAGGTTTCAGCATCTAAAATAAATTCATTGAATTTATAGATAAGTACATTCTAATTTGAAATTACTAATTTGAATTGTGAAATCAACAGACTATAAAATAACATAAAATAGTTAAAAGAAGAAAAAATTAGAATGGATGAAGATCACCTTGTAGACATTAAATAAATTTAATAGTCTTTATAGGCTTAAATTAGTTAAAATTAGCTTCTTAAAATGGAGCAGCAAAAAAGGTAAAACAATTAGTTTGAGAATGAGTAAAATATAAATAGTATCGTAGAGAAGCAACAATATGAAATTAAAGTTCTGAAAGAAGAAATTTCAAGAGCTCAACATGAATTGCAAAGATAGTAAAAAGAGAGTGATAATTAATTGAATAGTAAATGTGAAATGATTGATTTATTAAAGAAATAATTAGTTGACATATAAAATAGTGCAACGAATGCAGAGGAAATGAAGGATTTGATCTAAAAATAGTTGTAAGATCAAAGTTAATCTTTATCTTTATAATTGAATTAACAAATTAAAGCAAGAGACGAAACAATAGATAATTTAAAATCCTAATTATCTGCTCTAATATTGAATAAATAATAGTAAGAATAAATGCTAACAGAATAAGTTACTGTACTGAAATAATAAGTTCGTTCAAAAACTGAATCAATAAGTTAATTGGAAGATTCAATAAATTATTTTTAGAACCAGAATGACAATCTTAATTAAACAATTTCACAATAATATCAGAATATTCAAGACTTAACTTAAAAACTATAATAGGAAAGAAATAATTTATAAAGTTTATCATAAGAAAATGGAAATCTAAAAAATTAAATCGAAAAATTGGAATAAAAAGACAATAATTAAAATTTAGAGATTTAATAACTTAAACAATAAATTATCAAATATGAGGAAGAAAGGCAAAAGTATACTGAGGAAATCAAAAATTTAAATTAAGAATTAACTGAAATCAACTCAAATCACATTTTAGTTAGTCAATAATTAGTTTTGGAAAAATAAGAAAAAGAAATCTATGACTTCAAATAAAATACAGTATCAGAATAATTAAAATAATTCAAAGAATAGACAGAACAATAAGTATCTTAACAATAAAGTAGAATTGAGTATTTGGAAAGCTAAAATGAGTAGATTCATAACAGTTCACTCATTATCAATAAATAAAAGTAAGAATTAGAGGAAAAAATAGTTAAACTTAATTAGCAGATCCAAAGTGTTACATCTTAACTTTCTGATTCTAGAGAGTAATATGAAAATGAAATTTCATAATAAGCTTTATAAATATAAAATCTAACTCAAGAATAATAGTTACTCCAGTAAACTTTAAATGAAAAATTAGAAGAATTAACCAAATTATAAAAAGATAATACAAAGTTAATATAATAATAAAAAAAAGTGGAAAAATTAGAGAATCAAATATCAGAACTCTAGGATGAAAGAGAATAATAAACAAAAACAAATGAATAATTAGAATTGAAAATCAAACAACAATCATAAGAATTAGAGTAACTAAGAGAAAATTATGTTTTATCAAAAAATTAAATCAATAATTTGAATCAATAGATTACCTAAATAGAAATTGAAAAAGGAAATCTTAAAAAAGAAATAAAAACACTACAAACTCAAAATTAAACTTATTAGAGTTAAGTATAAAAATACCAAGAATATATTAATTAATAGTAATAAGAACTTGAGGAGAATGTTATATAAAATCGAACTATCGTGATTAATGACAATTAAGGTTTATAATTAGAGTAAGAGCTGAAAGGCTTGCAAATAAAAGTATTTATTTGTATTAATTTAGCTTGTACAAAAATTAAATTCATATAAACAATTAATTTCAGAAAAGAAAAATTAAGAAATTAAGGCTACGATAAATGAAGATTTAGCATCTATTAAAAAAGATTATGTTATGGCTTTTGAAAAGATTGGTATATTGATCAGAGGAATAGAGGATTTAGAAAAAATCAATGGCCCTAAAAATTAGTAATTATTTTATTTATTCTAGGAATGAGTTAAATAAATCTATTGCAGGGCTTAAAGACTTTATTTCTAAATTTGCTAGCACAATCTTAAAAGATATTAAATGATATTTTTTTATCTTTTCAATTTATTTATATTTAACTAATTTTTAAGTGATTTCAAAGTCTTGCAAAGTAATTTAAGTATTTAATATACAAAATGAGTGGGTATGTATTTATTAAAAAGCTTGGTGAAGGAGTGTAAGGTAAAGTGATTGAAGTACTAAATTTAAGTGACAATAAAAAATATGCTGCTAAACAAATTTCTATAAAATACTTCCAAAAAAACTTATTTGAAGTGTTAACAACTTTGAACCATCCAAACTTAGTGAAATTTTATTCATATGAGGTGAATAACAATAATGCCTACTACCTAATGGAACTCTTAAATGAAAATTCTCTTTATAATTATATAGCCAAATCTAAGTTAGAATTGACTGCTATAACATTTTATACAGCCCAAGTTATGCAGGCTCTTGATCTTTTGCATTAGTTTGATATACTGTATAGAGATTTAAAGCCTGAAAATCTATTGTTAATGAGAAATGGATATATTAAATTAGTAGACTTTGACTTAAGTAAATTAGTGAAATCAAATTCAAAAACACAGACAATATGTGGAAGTCCTGCTTATATGGCTCCTGAATGTGTTTTAGGGTAAGCATATAATAAATCAGTTGACTATTGGAGTATGGGAATACTATTATATGAATTAGCTACTGGAGATGTGCCGTTTAAGGGAAATTCTCCTTTAGAAATTTATAAGTCTATAATTTATGGACATTTATAAGTTCCAAAAGATTTAGATAAGTACGAATAATATTTAAATAGTTAGATCATTGAAAAAGCTAATTTTATAATTATTAACTAAATCTCCATGTAAAAGGTTATAGAAAGTTAAAAACTTTAATAACATTATGAATGAAAATGACATATATTGTGAAATAGATTTAGTAGAATTGTATAATTAGAAGATTTTGGCTCCATTTTATCCATGAAAATATGAAATAAAAAAACACAAAAAATCAAGCTAAATCAAACTTGGATCAGTTTCCAAGCTGGTTCATTAAATCTCTTTTGCCCTATAATTTAGCATATCTTAATTGGCATATTTACTAGGTTATATATTTTATACTTTATCTGTGCTACACCATTTATTATTGTTAAATGTTCTAAAAAATTTTAAAACCACTTCAGGACAAGAAAAATTAACAAATGCATACCCTAAGTTTCCATCACCCTAAATTAAATAATGGCATTACATTACTGTCTGCAGGCAAATAAAGGAAATCATAGAGATTTCGAAATTCTTTATTTAAAATATTTCTTAAATCGATTGGTTTCATTGATCTTGGAACATTCTTAAGCATTAGAGTAGTTCTTTCGTCTTTTAATATCTATTATTAGAGATTAGAGTATACTTGTTCTTCATCTATTTCTAAAGAACAACAGGGTGCTTAATATTATTTATCATTGCTTAACAAAATTTATTTATCCTCTACAAGTTCTTAACATAATTATTAAAAATGAAAAAGGCCTTCTTCTTCTGGTACTAATAATTTGAACTCTAAAATAAATGTATTAATTACCAAAAGCACAAAGGGAAGCCTCAAATTTTTCATCAAATGATAACTATGGTCTAGGTATTTTAAACAAAGATGATCCAAATGAAGAATTTCTAGAACTATTAGGGGAAGTAGTTGTAGTTGCTTATGAAAATCTCACTTTTGATGGTGTTGTTCTTAGTGTATAATCAACTATATCACAAATCATTATTTAATAATAAAAACAATGGATCATAATTTCATTGATTTTCCAACTTCTTGATGATTGCTCTAGTCTTGATTTGTCTTTCAAAGTTTCTTAAACAATGTAAACAATTCCATTTTCCTTAAGGTACTTCCTTCAAATTTATACATTTTGGATGATAAACTTTTGGACATGTATCACAACATATAACTTTTCCACCTTTTCCACATACTTTACATTTATCTTCCCATTTTCCTTCTGTTTCTGCATATTAAGGTTTAATTTAATTTCTCTTCCTTAAATTAGAAGTTACAGACATTTTAGGCTCTATTATTATTGGAGGTTATTCAACAGGTTTCTTAGGTATAATTTCTTCAACAACTTTCTTCTTTTCAATAAAAGGTTATACCATTTAAATTTATATTTTTTTTCTATCAATATAATCTTTAACAATTTATCCTAAAACTTCTAAACATATCTTCATTTTAGCTAAATTACAATCATATTTCAATTATTCAATAAGATTGATTCTTAATGTTTCATAGTAGGTTCCAAATAATTTCATTGGTAGTTTTCTTACTCTAACTTTTCCATTATCCATTTATTCTAATTATTAAAGTTCTGTTTATGGTTTATCTTCTTCAGCAGATGAATCATCTTCAACTACTTTTCTTTTACGATTAGGTTATTAATAAGAATCTTCATCATTTTCTTATTACTATTTTTCATCATACTCTTCTTCCAATCTTAATTCCAATTTCTCTTACATCATTGTATTATCAATAAAATATTCAATTGCTTTTCCTAATGGTTGTAAATCTATTTCATCGTAATCCTATGTGATTTTTTTCTCAATAGCATTTTAAAAACTTTTAACAAATGTGTTTCTAAGTTCAGTACTGCACCATCGTGATTTCTTTTAATTTAAATAATCAGTTAGACTTGCTTCAATCTGAATGAAATCATTTACTAGTTAATCAACATCCAAATTAGCTAAACTATTAACTCTTTCAATGATTTCCTCACTTTAATTGTTATTTTCTTCTTCAATCTCATTCTTTGGTTTACTTTATCCATTTAATTATTCAGAACCTTATACCTGCTCTTATTCTTCATTAGCAATCTCTGAACCCAATAATTTTGCTCTTATTAATTCTTAAATATTTGTTTTTAGAGTGTATTCTCTAATTCCTTTTGAACAGAGGGCAGCTAATAAATTTTGAATTTCAGCCTGATCATAATAACCCCATTATTCACCTCCTTCATCATCAATTATAGAATGTCTAATGCATGCAAATATTTTATCTGGTTCATACAAGAAAAAATAATAAGAACTATGTTTAGCATCCTGTCCTAAACACATTGATGGATTCAGTAATAAAGCTGGAATTTATGTAATTGCCAATTCCTATTAATATATAATTATACAATACCTTATCTTATTGATTATATCTTTCTGTAAGTGAAGCAATCTCTTTCTCTAATTTAGTATACTATTATTTAAGTTTTTGGGTTTGTTTTTATGCTGCTTCCAATTATCTTGTAAATTTTTAGGTTTCTAAACGAGTCAATCCATCTTATGTTAATTGTTCCTGAAATATAATTATTTTAATTACTTTTGCAATTGATGAATTACCTTCAGATTCAATGATTTCTTTCTTAATATCAATTTATTGACTTCTTTATTATTTAATCTACATTCCTAATTATTATTTGATTCTATTATTTGATAGAAGATTTTCAGTTCTAAATTAAAATAAAAATTAAGTTTTCTTTAACCCTTCAAGTCCATCTGACATTGAAATCAATAATTTGCATACATTTTTAAGATCTGTATAATCTTAAAAGTCTACTAATTCTGCACTCAGTGATAAGATTCCTTGTTTAAATATATTAGTTGGTAATGATTTAACATCATCTCTTAGTAATTCATAATATCTTTATCTATTAGTAAACCACATATAACCTAAAAGATGCCAATAAGGAATTTTCTAGAATATAAATTTTTATACATATTATTATTTCTACATTTATTCTGCATCTAAATCTTCAATGATTTATTTTAAATAAAAATATCCAAAGAATAAGATTAACTGTTCTGGATTTGTTTTTATTATTTTATAAATTTCTGCTCTACTCTTCTAACTATAAGGAGTGTGATTGTCTCTAAAGTGAATTAATGTTCCGATATTATTGACTTAACTTTATTCTAAAAATATATCAATTATTTACATTCTGTTTGTTGTTCTCCTGCATATAAAATATCACTCACTATTTTATCCATGTAATTGTAGGAATCCCAAATTTTTAGAACATCTTCAAATATATATTAAGGAATCTCTTAATCTAATTAAAGGGTTGGTTTCTTTTTAATCTCAACATTAAATAACCCCTGATATGCAGTCAGGTACTCATCAAATATTGGATATATTACTCTACCTTATTGCACATAAGTTGGGTATTTTTATTGGAATTCTGTAAGTTTTTTCATTTTATCTTCTTGTGGTTGGAGGGTCTTCTAAAAAAAATCAGGTATTTGATTAGTTTTCTTCTTCTTCTATGGTTCTGACTCCTTCAATTTTCTTTTGGCCATCCTTTCAATACATGAGAGGCAGTGCCACTTCACTCCTTCTTGAATCTATGGCTCCTTATTCTAAGTCCGTATGCATTCCTTGTGGTACTTGAAGTGGCACCGAATGCAAATCACAGTTGGGGTGGAAGCAGTTGTTACTTTGCATAATCGGCATATTGATTTGTCTCCAAATTGCTGTTTCCCATCGATTGGCTTTTTAGGCTCCTGCTTCTTCAGTAATTTCTTTTCTTTCTTCTCTTTCTTCATTTTTTGATTGCCTTCTTCTTAAGATTCATCAATTATTTCGTCCTCAATGTTTTGCTCTTCCTGACTGGCCATTGGGGGTTGTCTATGAATTATTTCAAATAATTTAAAACTATGGATCCAAAGAAGCGCTATTAATAATGTCCAAAAACTATATATAATTATAATATGCAAAATTTTATAAACTTCTCCTCTAGAAAAACTATGTTGACTTGTCTAATCACTATGGTTTAGCTAGCAAATAACAATTTACAATTACATTAATATATATGATCTAAAATAATAGTGCAATTAAAACAAGTTCCAACATAAAGCCATTTTCTTTTGAGTTACCATAATCAGAATAATTTAATCCCCTTCTCTTAGACAATCTTAATTGGGACTATGTGCAAGCTAATCTGTATTATAGTCATAATAATTAGAGATGTTGCTTAATGTGGACCATTTCTTAGAAATTTTGTCTAATCCAATTTTACATCAGACACCATCAGGAATATGGATTTCAGGCAATTTAAGAAAATGCTTGAAGTGTGTTAGTTTGCTATGGATTTCTATACCTAAAACCAGGAATAAAAAGAAATTCAAATTGAAGAGAAGGTACAGGGTCTGAGAGCAAAATAGGAACAATTGGAAAAACTCAAAGAAATTGAAAAACAACATAATGCTAAGGAAATAGCTATAAACAAAGAACTCGAATAACTTAAATTGGAAGCAAAGAAGATAAAGGAATAGGCAATTAAAAATATTATATTCAAATGTCATCACTGTGATAAATGTTACCCTTCGAAGTAGGAGTTACTCAAACACATTGATAATAAACATGTAGAAAAATAAAAAGACGACATCACAAATCCAGAGTATTTGGGATCGATGTTATAATAATTACAATCTTAATAAATGTAATAATAACAATCAATGGTAAATACATAGTAAAGTTTTGCCAGACAATAATTAGGAAATACTATGCAATCTCTCCCTGACCCATTAATGATTGGAAGTGCGGGTTTCTAATAACTAAAAGCTTAATAGATAGAGAAAATGGAAGCTAAATAAAAGAGAAAGGAGGAAAGAAAATTGAAAAGAGAGGCAGATCGTGATGAAAGGATAAAAAGAATACAATAATAAGAAGAATAAATGAAGGACTTTTAAAATTAAATGAAAGTACTAATTGAAGCAAAGATCTAAGAAATAGTAAAACTTAACAATATGGTTGGTTCACAATAGTAAGCATAAATAATATAATAAAAAAAATTAATTGCAGAATTGGAAGAATTAAAATAAATGAGATTTTAGTCTAAGGAACATAGTATTGTATAAGAGAATGTATAGGTAAATTAATCGAAGAGTAAAGATGATGTTAATATAATGGATATTATTGAAAAGAATGAGAATGATTTAGATTTATCTTAATAAAGTTTACATTCTCAAGAAAACTCAAAGGATTAAAAATTAATGATAAATAAAAATTAGAAGCCAGGTGATTAATCTGGTATGATGAGTTTTCATAATTACTCTTATTCACAAAATTCTTAGAATATGATTAATATCAAAGCAGAAACAGGTAAGGGTTAGATGATTAAAAATAATTAGTAAAATTAATCAGAAATGGCACATATTGGTGAATTAGAGAGTGATAATGAAATTTTAGATTAAGATAATGATGCATCCTATCTTCGTCCCTTAAATAAAAAAAGTGAAGTATAATAAGCTGAGACTGAGTATATTAATGCTATAATGAAAAAGAAATTACAAAAACAAGATTCAGAATAAGAAATAGTTGATGATAATGATAGTGATGATATTGCAGATCTTGTTACAAAAGAAAAATAGAAATTAATTGGAGGAGATATTGATACATCAAATAAAAAGGAATTACTTGAGAATTTGAATAAAGTTTAGTAGAAAGTAAAAGAGAGATAATGATTACTATTATATACGTAAACAAATGAGTTGACAATTTATTAATTAATGAAAGCTACAAATTCAAATTAATCTTCTTCAATACCAGATCTGAGTGAGATTAATGAGTACATCAAAGAATATCTCAGATATTCATCATATAATAATACTCTTGAATGTTTTGAGGCTGAAATCAAAAGTAAGTAGGTGTCTAGTAAAGTAAATGAAACAATTTAATTTAGATGTTAAATAAGCAATAAGTTGTTAAATAAACAGGTGAAGAGGCACCTAGGATATTTTAATTACTTAAGAGTGACAACACAAAAACAAAGAGAGAAATCAATTTAGAGAAAGAGCAAAAATAGTTTAATAAGAAATATTAATAGATTCTCCAAGCAGGAAGGTAAATATTTTCTGTTAGTATTAATCTTCTATAATTACTTCATTCATTGAAGGAAACAGCTAAGAATGAAAATTTGAGTGAAACTCTCGAAAATTATAAAATTTAATTAGGAAAATATCATAAGGTGATTATTAATGAAGGGAAGCCTGAAGGCACTGAATTAATTACTGAATAAGTAATGCATGAACATAAAACAAAATTATTCAAAAATTATTAAGATAAACATGTTGATGGAATGATTGAAGTTTTACTGTCTCTTAGAGTTAATGCACTTTAGATTGCACCTGAACTCAGAAAGAATTTAGTTTATGAATTAATTAGAAATGATGTATTTAATATTGAAGCAACTGACAAATTTGATTTTGTAGTGCATTTATTAGATATTAATAATTAAAGTTTAAGACATGCAATTACTAGTTTAATTAGTGTTATTAGTAGTACATTAAGAGGAGTAGAATATCTTACATATAATGGAAATATGGTTATAATAGAAAGAATTATTAAAATATTAAAAGAATAAGAAAACGGATCAGTTACATAGAGATTTTGTTTAGCAATTTTATAGAAAGCAAGTATTAAAGATACAGTAATACCTACATATGTACATAATGAAATGATTTAATGGATAATTAATCTTATTTAAAAATCAGTGAATACTAAAATTCATGTATTTTGTTTAGATTTTGCATCTGCCACTTTAGCTAATGTTATACATACTCCATACACATTATAATATCTTGAGAAATAGCCTAGATTTGCTCATTAAGTAATTATATTTAATAATTAGGTTATGGAATAATTACTTAAATTTATTAGGGATTAAATATAAGTTAGTGTTTTAATGCATATTTTGATTTGTTTATCATATTTAAGTAAGGAGAATTTCGCTCATTAAATGGAAGAATGCAGATTCGTAGAAAGAATTAGTGAATTTGTTGAATATTATAGTGTTATTAATACTGGTAATTATCAAATATATTTACAGAAAATGAGGCAGCTGAAATAGATAAAAAAACAGTTTTAGACTTATGTGCACATATGTTTCATCCTAAAGATACTTCATTAGATAATTCAGAAACCTTAGAATTAAATGAACTAAAGACTGAAGATAGAATCAGAGAGTATGAAAATGAATAAGGTGAATTAATATTTGAATGTTTTCAAGATGAAGTTAGTTGAGGAATTATTTATTATAATATAAATATAAATAAGTGATTTTATTTTCTAAATTATTTATCATCAAGGTTATAAGTTCTAGAATCTAGCTTATTATTGGTTATGATAAAAACAATTCACTTTATTTTTTCTCAAATTAATTACTTTGCAATTCATCCATATTTCGAAAGTTCCAAATATAATTAAAAAGGCTCTTATTTTATCTTTGCACACCATATTTATGTTTTTATCTTAATTAGATATCTTCTAACTATTTATAATAACTCATTAATCTCCCGTAAGGAATGTCAGAAATTCATAATACTACTGTTCCAAGTTCAAAAGTCCAAGCCTAAAAAAGGAAGCCAATTGACACTTAAACTAAGTCTAAGCTTATTAATAGTGTAGTTTAAGACCATCTTCCCATATATCAAGTATCATACAATACTTAAATTTAGGCAGCTATTCTTCACAAAGTTAAATATTCATCTGCAAAACATATATTGAGGAATTATTTAAGTGACACCGATAACTTTTTTTCTATGCAAAGAAAAAGGAAGAGAAAAATAGTATGCAATAATACCTTTGTTATTATTGATTCTAACACAGGAAATGTTTCATTACTTTTTAGAAAACCTTAAACACTACCCTGTCCTTAGGAAGTAACAGCCCCAATCCAATAAAGAATTTTTAATTAAATGGCCATAGCTATTTAATAAGAAGTTAAATTTTAGGACCACAAAGCGATTAATACAATAGAAAAATTAGGTTATAGACAAAGCGCTAAGAATGGTGAAAAGATTGAAAATAAAATCAATGCCCTCTATATAAAATTGAAGAATCAGCATGAGATGATGTAAAATTTAATTTTTTTATAATGAATATCTAATTACAAACATATATATAAAATATAAAAATATTTGTAATTTGGGTAATTTAATAATTTTGATTATAAATTATACCCTTTTCTTCCGAGATATTTTCTACCTTTATGAATATCAGGTCCTTTCATTTGTTATGTGTTTGTACCATTATTTATTTTTCATTTCTTTATAATTGGTTCTTTTCAACAATTATTAATTTATTTCATTGAAGAATAATAATATTAATGAATAGAATTAGAATAATAATATCTCAAATTCAAGGCTGTGGAAGTTAATCTCTATCAAATAATGGACACTTGCAATCCTTATGTCTATAACTTCTTCCGCATTTATAACAGAATTCATATTTGCATTTACAAATCATATGATTACATCCCTTATATTTATATTATATACTTTCTCTTTCAAAATCCAAGCACCACATTTTTAACATTATTTACAATTTAAATTTTGAACAAGCTTTTTAAACTCATTTTCATTATTCTATTATTGAATATTATAATACTTATTGATTTTTAGAGTTTTAGTATTCTATACATGTAAAATTAGGATGAGCCTCTGACTTACATTGCAAACAATAATTCTTACTACATAATTCACAATTAAGAGTAGGTATGTTATCTTTGTTTAATTTATAAATGTTAGGACAACCAGGTGTTGGGCAACAAGAGAGTGCAGTAGGATTTGAAATCATTAATTCTTCAAGTTAATAACAAAAGTATCTATTGATTTCTTTCTTTTAAAATCCCAATTTAGGTAATAGAGATGCAGATAATTTTTCATCTAAATTTAATGATTATTTTACTGCATCCCTTTGACGGACATCTTAATGATTGATTTTTTACAGATATTTAATTCTTTAAAAGTTCGGCGATACATCCTTTATGAAATGTATCACCACAAGTTGTCCTAAAGATATCACTGTTTTCATTATTGCTTTCATTTGTCAAAAGAGTTTCTAAACAAATTTTACAATTTTAGCTGACTGAATAAAATCTTTTGATTGGAAGACCTGTTATTTATTTGATATTCTTTTAAGTCAATTATTATTGTTCTTTATTCATATTATTTAATATTTAACTTAATACTTCATTAGCAAATGACTAATTCGGCAGCCATGTTATATCCCATGTAATTAGCATGATCCATAACATCTAAATCCAATAAATTAGAATTTGAACAACTATCATCTTCTTTGACATCATCTTTGCATAACTTTACTTTCTTATGGAAAACCAATAAGAAATCTTCATAAAATGCCTCTTGATTAACATGATGGAATCCTTATAAGAGGACTGGTAGATGTGGAACTGGATCATGATCATGAGTCACTCTAAATTTTGGATGTGGATAAAGAACTGTATTAATAAAATTAAAGAAAGCCTTATCTCCAACTCTTGGTGCTCCAAAGGTGTAAAAGTTACTAATAGTAAATCCTCTATTAATAAGAAAGACGAGTGCATGATTTGCTAATGCTCCTCCCAAACTGTGTCCAGTGATTGTTACCTTGGCATTGGGATATTTCTTCGTTAAAGTTTTCATTGCATTATACAATTGATCTTAAATGCCTAAAAATGAATAGTAGAATCCTCTATGAACATCACAACCTTATGGACAATATGGATATGAAATTTTTATGAAATCTATATCTTCCATCCAATTCTTAACAGACCATGGCAGTGTTCCTCTTAATACAATGTATATTTCATCAGTTTAAGGATGATAGGCACCATAACCAGCATTTTCATTTGTTGCATTAATGAAGAAATGAATATCTGTTATTGGTTTTAATTCTTTGCATGGCTTTCCACAATTCCAATTTTAAATATGCTTCTCACTACAATAGCTAGCCGATGTTAAATAGAACAAATGTTATGCTAATTTCTCATCATATGCTGTTGCACTCTCTTATTAAAGTGATATAGCAACCAGAATGAAAAATATGGTATACGACGTCATTTTGTGACTCATTGTTGATTAATAATTTTATTGAATTCGATACGCAAAAACATTTAATTGAAACTTATATATTAGATTAGAATATCTAAATCAAAAATAATTAATTATTACTCAAAAATCAATTTATGGTGAAACCTTAATCATCAATCAGAAATGATTTTCATCTCATATTGTTTACCCTTTTTGTTGGGGGACTTAAAAGTGATATTTGTCTTTTATTATTACAATATTTCTTAACTTTCTCTGTAAGAAACAATATTTTTATAAATTAACATTTTTTAACAAAATCTTAAAAGTTATGCTCTAAATATTTAAATAAATAATGAATTTTTAAGACAAGGAACCAATATTAAGCAGCAACAAAGTATAAACAATTTGTGACATGTCTACTAAAGAGAAAACTTCACTTAAGTATATGAATCAGCAGATGCTTTCACCTTTCCATAAAAAGGAAAAAAGAAATCGTAAGTTTTTTATGAAGCGCACCATAATGCTTTTGATCATTGAAAAAGAGACAGGTAACATCAATTTTGAGAAGGGGTCTGACTTCGCCCACTTGGAGATTATGTAGGGTGGTCATTTTCCAATGAACAAATATGCAATGAAGGATATAAAGTCGGAAACATTCAACAATGAAAATGAAGCAAAGGAGCATAATATTGGAGTATGTTTACAATAAGCTGCTTTATCATTAAGCAATCATTGTTTGACAATTAGAACATAAAAATAGTACAAGTTCAATACCAATTAACAATCTTCATATTCAGATAAATCAAAATAGTAATAAAAATTTAATTAGGGATTCTAATAAGAAAAAAGATAATCTCAATCTATTTCAGGCACAACTATATCTCAGGTTCTAGGATATCAATAATAAAAATAATATATTAATGAAGAATTAGAGATCTTGAAGGATAAACTCAGAAAGCAACATTAGGCCATTTTGTAAAGCATAATTTGAAATTATATTTTTACATTTAAATTATTAGACAATTGAACTAATTTATTGGTTTCTCTAAAGGCCCTTGCTTCATCAAAAGTTATAATATCTATTAAACTGTTATAATAGTACTCAAAAAAAAAAAGTTTATATTGGCGAATTATATTTATTAATTTTTAAGGTAAATGCTTACTGAGTTTAAAAAATGAATTTGTTCTTGTTTTTTCCATAATAATTTATGGTGATTCTCGTGCTCAAGCTACTGTTTGTATGACTACTCTATTCTTCATCCATAAATCAAAAGTATTAGAGGTTTATTTAAACATTTTTTTTTTATTCATATGCCCATATAATACAGTAATATAGAGTTAGTGTGCAATGGATTTGCTGATGGTATTGGTTTTTTTGTCAATTGACAATATTTTACTATTCATGGATTTATCATAATTAGAATTGTAAGAAACCATTTTTAATTAAAATTGCTTTGTTTTGAGGGATTATTGTTGTATATTGCTAGAAAATATGATATTTTTGATTAGGCATTTCGATTCTTTCATTCTTTCCAACTACTAAAATAAATTGAATTAAATGAATTAATACATGATTCAATAAATTTGCTTGTATTAATTTATAAATAAAATGTTCGACGATTTTGCAGTAATGAGATGCTAGTATCAGTTATAGATTTCTCATTTTTTTCCCACTCTTCTTCACTAGTTATTTTTGGTCTAATGGTGAAGAACTCAATAAAAAAGAAAAGATTGGCGGTTCGAATTTATTGAGGGTCTGTTTTTTTTTAACCTTTTTTTTCATGAAATTATACTGTTTTAGTTTTATAATTTTATTATTCATTATAAAATCAGGAAAGAATTGTTAATAAATGACTTTGTATAAAATAATTGTTTTGGAATAAGATATATCTAATTGTTAAACAAAGAAAGTAAAGAAAAAATCAGGAATCAATTATATTTATTTATTAAATAGCAACTATTATATCAAGGGATGTTTCTCGACCTTGTTTTTAATTTTTGCTGTTCTAAACGGCAGAAAGAGGAGAAAGATACAAAGTCTTAAACAAGCAATAAAAGCCAAGAAGATCAATTTTTAGAGTAAAGAAGACTAGAGCTGGATGTTGGAAAAACAGCCTTAAATTAACAATTAAGTAGAACTATATAACAAATTAGAAGAGTCTAAGCCATAATCATCTGTTGGATCACCGACTGATAATTATCTTCAATTAAATGAAGACAAGCAACAAAAAAAGAGTAGCTTTGAAGATGATAATATTTAAGAAAATCAATTTGGATTTTAAGCTGAAGAGTAGCCTAAACATTAGCATAATCAAGCAAAGGATCATCATGGGAAAAGGTATTGATAACCCATATATAGATCTAAATCTCAGGAAAAAGTTGATAAAGGACTTAAGAAAAAAATAAGTAAAGCTAAGGAAAAGGCAGAAAATGATAAAAGGGTTGTTAAAATTTGGTAGCCCGAGGAGGATGCTCGTTTAAGAAAATATTATCAAGAATATTAAGGAAATTGGTCGAAAATTATATAGTTTATGCCTGACAGAAATATTAGCTAATGTTCGTAAAGATGGAGAAGAATAAATCCGATTTAAGTTTTTAATTATTTAACTTTAGAATAAACAAAAATGGAGTTAAGAGGAAGATTCAAAGCTTGTACAATTCGTAAGTTAAGAGGGAAAAAATTGGACAAAATTGGCTCGGCATTTTCCGGGTCGTACGGGTAAATAAATACGGGAAAGGTATCTAAACAAACTTGATCCTGCTTTGAATTTTGTGCCATGGACAGAATAGGAAGATTAAGAAATTGTCAAATACTATAATTAATATGGTGCTAAATGGAGTGTTGTTGCTGCTCATCTCAAAGGACGATCTGTATGAATTAATTTATTCTTAGGAAAATATGGTGAAGAATAGATTCTATTCTCATATTTAGAAACATCTTTTGGGGAGATAAAATAAATATTAAATTGTCTACAAATAAGGAACAGATTAAATGAATGGTAGTAATCATTCAGAAAATATGGATATAGAGTATTCAGAAACCTCAAATAGTGAGTAGAAATTAGTCCATTCTGAAAACTATTCAGTAAGATAAAGATTTATTGTAGTCCTCATTAGGATCAAGTACTTTCACTTTCAGTTATTATGGTGAAGATGAATTCAGTGGGAATGGATAGGAATTTATTTATGATAATCAATTCGAGGAAGATTTCAATGAAAAAGCAAGAGTATATTGAATTTCATTATTTTTTATTAAAAAAAAATCATGATTTAGCTAAGACCATAAATTTCATTAAAAGTAGACAAATTATCTAAAGATGGTATTTGTTTGAGGATTTGTGGATGGATATTCTTTTATATTGTTTTGCAAATACTTATGTTAGTAAATGATGATAAATTTATATCATCCACAATTCCATTAAAATTAATGGCCGATGAGGAAAATAAAGAATACAATGTTACAAAATATAAAGGAGATCATTTTTTTAGAAATGTAAATGAAGTTTAATTGTATTTAAATGTCTAATTTTTAAAAGTATATATTTCAACTAAATAGGGACATTTTATAGATGTAGAACACGAATACCCTAAAGACAATAACGAGTTAAATGATATGGAATATCAATTAAAAGTGTTATCATAAAATTAAACAGTCATATTAAATTAGACTCATACAACTTCTATACCTTGTACAATTGATGAAGATATCATCAAATGTTCTGGATATTTAGAAGAAGTTATAGTTTAGGGAATAACAGAAGGAATTTTCTTTCTTGAATTACACCATAAAAATGCAAAAGCGATAAACAGTTCAGAGTTGTTAATTAAATATGAGAATGAAAAATTCTTTCTTACAATCTATATGTTTTAAGTAAAATAGCTTAACAAAATAGATCTTGTTCCTCTTTTTAATTATTTACGGTATTTACTATTTTTATAGTAATTTGAGTGACTATCCAAGATAAATGTGGCCAAAAATGTATATGAATAATTTATAATAGTCATTAATGGCTTTCAATTCTTCTTATCGGAATGATATTTTACAATTTTCCAATTCAAATGTTGAGAGGATAATTCAATTAATTAGTTCACTTTTATTCAAATATTTCAGAACTCTTGATTTAATCTAGTTTATTTTATTTTTGGTTGTTTATATTTGAATTAGAGTTTACTTAATCAGAGAATGAATAAAATCAAGCAACTTAATTCAATATTTGGAAGATCTTAAAATTACTTTTAGTAGTTTTATATACTGTACCTTAAGCACTGATGGACACTTATATATTCATAATGTAGGAAGAATTAAAACAATTTGATCCATCAGTCGAAATTACATTTTTCAAACACTTCTAAAAATTTGTGGTATTTAGTCTAGCTGCATACTCTATTTGCTTTATATTTTTATTGTATAAATCATTCAAAAAGGAGACTAAATTATTAATAACAGAACCATAACCATTATAAAATGAAAAACACGACCCTTTTGCTGAGGGTTTTGCTATTTAAGGTTCAAGTGAATCATTTGAAATCAGGGATTATAAACTATTGCATATTTTATCAACAATATGTTTTTCAGTTTTAGTCTATCATTAATTGGTTAGTATTTTAAATCCTATTCATTTAATCTCTTCAAGTACTATAAATGAATGGGCATTGATTAACATTTACATATGCCTTGTAGTGTAATTGTATATGCCCTACCATGAACCATTGGAGGATGACTAACAAAATCAAATGTATGGAGAAGTAGAAATGGATGATTATAAATCGTAAAAATTCTAAATATTATTAGAAAATACTCTACAGTAAGATCAAAGAAACTCACCAATAGAAAGTTTTACACAAAAAAGAAAGAAGAATCTGATGAAAACTCTGATATATAAATTTGATGTGTGTTTTATAAAATTTGTGGAATGCTAATTATTATTAATAATGAACCCTAAAATTATAGACGAAACATTTATTAATATTACTTTAAAGGGTGGGAATCTGCATTCAGAGTTAATACATGTTGAGGCAACTTTCATAAAAGGTAAGCGAAAAATTTGATAGTAGGATAATTTAAAGGTTAGTCTGTACCCCTTAAATGCTAATGGTACAATATTACTAAAGACAATGACTTTGTTGAAGTTGAAGACATAAGTGGACAATTTTATTAACCTTGTATTCTTGACATTGATAAAAAGTAATAATATAATGGAGATTAGGATTATGGTGTAGGCTGTTCCTATTCTGGATTATGAATACAATGGGATGCCCTTAATGGCTGAAACAAATTATTTATAAGCAGATCATAAAATATTTGATTTAGTATGCAATAACAATGATATTAGGTGAATCAAGCATTCAATGAAGGTGTGTTATCACTTAGTTGTAAACTCGAAAATTGTTAAGGAACCATTCCTTAAATCATTGGGGAGTTGAGTTTACCAGCAGTGTGTTAATTATCAGCAAATGAAAAGGGTTTGCATTTAGATTAGATCATAAGTTTAGAGAAATATGAAATGCGAATAATCAAAAAAAACAATAATTAAATTGAAGTTTGCAGTGATAATTTGAAATTGCTTATCTCTCTTAGTAATCATATTGTGAGGGATGCTCTTTATTAATTTAGCAAAACTCTAAAAGCAAAAAAAACTAATTTAAATGATGCTGCTTAACTATATGCGAAGATTGCTGATTAAGAGTAGAAACTATAGAAATAAGAAAAGGAAATAACATAGTTAGAGGATTAAAAGTTAAAACAAAAAACAGCAATGAATGAGTTGTAATCTTAAAATTTATAGTTAACAAAGAAAGTTGAATCTTTAGAAAAGGTATCATAGAGTTCAAGTTAATAAATTGAGAAAAAAGATAAAGAAATATAAAATTTAAAGTCTTAAGTGGACAAATTGGATGGAAAAATATAGTTTTATGTTTAAGAAATCAAAATATTAAAAAGTTAGGCAATCACACTTGAAAATTCAAATAAAAAACAGTTGTAAGAAATAGAAGAGTTAAAAAAAAATCATCATGAAAGTCAGGATGATTATAGGGAGATATTTTATAGAGAAAAATTAGACAACTTAAAATAGTAGCATGATGTATATAATTATATTAGTTAGAGAAATGCTTAAAAGAAAATTAGTAATGGTAATTAATAAATGATTAATTGATGAAAGAAATAAAGAATTTAGAGCATAGCAATTCATATTTTTAGGAAGAAAAAGAAATACTTTAAAATGAATTGAATAATTTAAAAAGAAAATATGAATCTTTATTGAAAGAGTCTGAAATTAATTAAATGAAGGAAAAATCTGAATCTTAAATAAGTGATAATAATTCAAATAGATAATCAGAAATAATCAGTAATTAGATTTTAAATAATAATGTTGCTAGTCAAGAGGAAGTGAAAAGATTAAAAACAACAATAACAAATTTGGAGGCAACAATTAGAAGGTATTTTTTAGTCTGAATTAGTCTAAAAAATGAATATGAATAAGACATGTTAAAATTTACTAATAAAAGCTTTTTGAAAAGCAATACTAGTTAGGAAATTCAAATTCTATAAAAATTAGTATGATATTGTATAGATAAAAGGCGAATTCGTTAGCAGAAAGTTTATCAGACAAGGAACAAGCCCTATAAACATAGAGAAACATAAATCGTGAACTAATGAACAAAATTTAAGAAATCTCTAAATGAAACCAATATTTGATTTATATATAAAAAATTTAATCATTACATCTTTTATTTAAGCCTAAAATAATTATTTTGTAAAACAAATGGGAGACTCGATTAAAAATATATCCGTGCATTAGAAAAAGTGGCAGCTGTATCCAATCTAGCTGTTGGGCTGGTTTATTATCTATGAGTAGTTGAAAACTGAGTTGGTATTCTTTTTGTTAATTCATTTGGGAATCCAAGTTTCATTCCTTAAAGTAAAGCACTTTCTGGGCTTAATTTTTTCTTACTAATTCTTTTTTAATTTCCTCTAGATGAATTCTTTTATAATTTTGTAATAATTTATTCGAGAGTTTTTTATCTAGAATGTTTAACTTCATTAGCTGTCTTGGGTAAAATAGGACTTCCATTCATGTCTTGATTAGGTGCTACTAAAGTTAATGTAAGTTCCCTTATCCTTTTATCAAATGATTTTTTACGGCTACTGACTTTACATATTTATGCTGAAGGTTTAGAAATATAATGACATTCTTAATCAGATTCAGTAAAAAATTTAGGATTTAAGTAATTTAAATTTTATGTTCTTTCTAAAATATTCTTCTTTTCAGGTTAATCAATAAAATTTCTCTCGTAAACCTTTATTTAAGTAAGAATTTATTTCAATTTATTGTCATTTAATGCATTTAAACTCATACTTAATGGTGGATCACATTACAATACTCTTAAAAAATCTTTTTTTAAAACTGAATAAACAGTATTTGTTTCAAAAGTAGAAACTAAGCTAAATTATCGACATAAATCATTTGCTTTTAGAATTTCCAATTCACCAAACATTTCTCCTGCTCCTAAAAATTTAAGTGTCATAATAAGTCTTTTATCACTTGCAATTAGATTACCATATTTCTTTTTCTAATAAAGTGTATCAATCTTTTCTTAATTTGATACAGTTGGTTTAGTATAAGCAAATTATTCCTTAAGAAATTCGAGATCATCCTCAGATTCTTAATCCTCATTACATTTATTCATTTTTAATGTCTTAATTACCTTTAATAAAAGTATGACAATACTTTAAATTCTCCTGTTTAGATAAAGTATACTTCATTTGATGGATCTCCTTCTCTATAAACTACATGATTTAAACCATATTTATTTAGTTTTATGACATCAAAAAGAGACTTTACACTCATGAATTTCCAATCTTTGAATATGGTTAGCTTAGCAAATTCTTCAAAATACATTTATCTTTGTTGATTGATCTCATGATATAATATTCATACAAATGTTTTTTTAATGACCATGTAATCATCTGCCTCCAAGACTGCTAAATGTGTAGGTAAAATAGCTTTAACTGAAGCTGATCGAGGTTCATTATTCTCTAGGGCTAACTCACCAAATGCCTAACCATCTTATAACTGAATTAGTTCTTTATCCTAAAACTCATCTTAAACTAGTAGTCTTTTATGTATGGATACTCTCCCCTGTAATATTATATAAAATGTAGTTCCAACATCCCCTATCAAAATTTACATCACTCATTACCTTCTCGGAACAATGTTTACCCATATGATAAATAGTTATAACTCATTTTTCTTAAACATCTCTCCCATAATAACACACCTTGATCTTTCTCAATCAGTTTTTAGAAGTAAACAATATGCCTAGTTGCCTTTTTCAAAATTTCAATTTCTGATTGAGTTCTATGATAGGATGATTTATTGAGAATAATACACAAAATACCAAATATTTGGTCCTGTGTTAGTGTATCATAGAGGTGTGGATCAGATTCCATTTAAAGGATGCATGATTTGAGGCGTTTCGTTTCTTAATCCTTAATTGCTTATGTATTAATTGAGCTTTTTCTTTAAAATTTGATCATTTTATTTAATAGGAAAAAGAACAATGAAATAAACCCCTACTCGATTCCCTAAAATAAACTAATTTGAAACTCAATTTTCTCATTTATCATTGAGTAATTTTCCAGAACAGAAACACAACCCAAGCATTTGTAAGGGAATGTTGAGTATGATTAATCCAAAAGGACCTTGTGAAAATACCAAAATTAAGAAGCAATGTACACATTTATAGAAGTTCAGGTTAACTTGAGGATATGGCATAATGCAAAAAAAGATGTCAATAGGATTAAGGTTCAAGTTTTGACCTTGATCTGTCAGTATTTAAAATAAGACCATGTCAAAGATAATGTGAGCATAATCACAAGTAATGTCCATACTTTCATTCAGAAAATGATTTACGAAGAGCAGGAACATACTATAAACCTGAAATGTGTCCTTATAAGAGTGAGAAAAAAGAATGTCCATATGGTTATAGTTGCTGTAAATCACATAATTAATATGAACAATTGTATTAAGAGGATGTTTATAGAAAGTAATTTTGTCCTTAGCCTTAAAATTGTTGTTATGGAATGTTTTGTCCATTTGCACATGAAGACAAGGATATTAAATGTGAATTAATTCATCTTTATTATCATGATGTTGATTACTTTTTATTTCATTACAAGACAGTAAGTTGTCCATATGCATTGATTAATCATAATTTAGTACTATATTGTTTAATTAAGGTCAACTTGTCATTATTATCATAGTGATGCAGATTAAAGAAGAAAACCAAATATTATACAATATTAACCTGAATATTGTTAGAATATATCTTAAAAGAAACCATGTAAATAAGATTGTTAATCTTGTCATAATGCATACGAATACTATTATCATCCATTTATATATAAAACATATCAATGTCAGTAATTACAAACTTGTAATTAGAGTACATGTTCAGGATTCCATGATCAGTTTGATCTAAGGTATTTTAGATTATTTATACATTTAGAGAAATTAGTCCTTTAGTTAAAAGTGGAATTATGAAATTAGTTCCTAAGAATAGGTATGAAGAATATCAAATAAGATAATAATCAATAAGACTTCCAAGTATCTATTGATATAATTGTAATTGTATACTTTTTTACAAATAACATATAGATCTTTAATAATGATTTCTGTTTTTCATCTTATTTCCTAACTAATCAGATAATATTGCAAAACCCAAAATTTGTCAAAAACGCTTAACTTATTAAATTAATGAAAACATTTGTTGCTTTGACATTGGCTTTGTGCCTGTTAGCTCAACCTATTGTTGGTAAAAAACATTACCAAGAAGAGGAACACTCAGCATTCGAGAAGAGTATTTGAAAATCTAAACATTTAGACCATAAAAAGCTTGCTCTTTCTGATGATCCAGCCTACGCTAAGTTAGAAGAGATTCAAGACCATCCCTTGGGATCTAAGATCTTATAGACAATAGCCTTGTAATTGAGAGGAAATGAATCACTAAGTGCTGTGAGCAAATTATTGAATGACTTAAAGGGCGACTTAGAAGTATTGATTAATTATATAAAGGGAAAACAAATCGATGCCGATAATGAAAGAGCCCAAATTGGTTCCCAATGTAAGAAAGATCTCCAAAATTACAGTTAAAGAATCAGTTTATCAATCAATGAAATTAAGGATGCCGAATTCAAAGCCAAGAGATTGAATGAAGCCATCGCTGTTTACTAGGCTGAAATCAATGAAAAGGCTAGATAAGTCAAGGTATTCTAAGCTAAAGATGATACACTCAGAGATATTAGAAGATAAGATAACTTAGATTATTCAACCAGAACTACTTAAATGAAGGAGATGGTCTAAGCATTTGAAGTTATTCTTCCAAAACTCCACTAAGTTTGGGATGTAGCTGCTGCAAACAAGGCAGGATCATTTATTGAAGAAGAAGCCATTAATGAGGCATTAGTTCAATTGGCTAAAATTGGAGAAGAAAATCCAATCACTGCAATGGTTGCATTGACATCAACCCTTGAACCAACTGCTGTCCAAACTTTGATTGAAAAAATGGAAGCCATCAGAGATTCAATTAAGGATAGTATCAAGGCTGAAGAAGAAGCTGAAGCTAAAAATGCAAGAGTATTTTATTGTTGTATTTCAGGACACCGACACCATTTTGGCTGCCATCTTCAATGCAATTGAAAGTTTGACAAGAGAAAAATCCAGTGATGAGGAAGCATTATAAGAAACCATTAGAAACAGAGATATCTAAGATAAGAGATCAAGAGATGCTCATGCTGTATTGATTATAATAATTTTAGGAATTCAATGCTGCCAAGAATGGAAATCAATAAAGAAACCAATAATGTTAAGAATACGAATTACAATATCAATAAAACACCATCGAAAGAGATAAATAAATTGCCATCATTAAGGATGTTCAAAATATTATAGCCACAAAGATAGAAGTAGTAACATGCTTCGTGGAAGAAAATAATCTATTTTGATTCATATAAATATGAACAGTTATTACGAGTCATCCTCTTAATCTTTATGCGAAGTTTTTTATTGCTCTCCATATATCTTTACTTAATTATCCAATGAAATGAGCCATTAATCTAATTAAATTTGCAGTTCCGATCATTATTCTTTTGACTAATCTACCCATTGGGGCTAAAATTTAATTATACATAAATCTTGAAATAGCCGATATCATGGTTATAATTCCCTATTTACATAGATACATACATGAACTAAGAATTTTGTGGCCGTCCATAGAGGTTATATCATAAATCTATTGATGTTAGTTAATATAAACTTAACAGATATAACTAATCCCCTATAAACTGGATAAATAATGTAGTTAAATAAATTTACAACAACCCATTTAGTTGCTCGATAGATATTTAATAATATAATCTTATATAAAATTTCGACAATAACCCATTTTGTGCATCTATAAATTGAAATCACAATTATTTTGTAAAAAAAATTATAAAATATTAGTTTTAGTAGTTTACCAAAATTCACTAAAATTATATCATATAAGAATCTAACAATTATATAAGAAACATATAAAATTATTTTAAGAATTTAATTATTTCTAGAGATAATAAATTATCGAATCCATAAATAAAATTAAGATTTTAATTTAAAGTCATGAGTAAAAAGGACCTTGAAATCACTGTTGGATGTATATAATCAATTATTTTGTAGAAATAAGAAAAGCAATTCCAGAACATTTGTTTGTAAAAAATGAACTTAGATTTTTAATCTCTGTTGCTTAGGCTGTCAGCTGTACATTATTATTAACATATATTGGATATTATTATATTCCTTTAAATTGGCTGGCATTCCCAATTTGGGTAGCCTATGCATTTTTAACAGGAACAGTGGCAACAGGAATATGTAATATACAAAATTATTTTAGGGGTCCTTGGTCATGAATGCGGTCACTTTGCATTTTCAGACAAAAGATGGTTGAATGACGTCCTAGGTTTTATATTACATGAAGTCCTCTTGGTACCATATTTCTCATGGTAACACTCACATGCATTACATCATGCAAAAACAAACCATTTGACTGAAGGTGAAACACATAACCCAGTAATATTGGATTCTAAGATGGGAAAGTTCTATTAGAAAATGAAAGACATTCTTGGTGTTGAATCATTTGCTTGTGTTTAGATTTTCAATATTGCTGTTTTGGGATGGCCACTCTATCTTTTAATTGGTGTTACTGGAGGTTCAGCAAGAGGATTCACTAGTCATTTCATTGTTCCAAATAAGTTATTCCCACCAAAAATGCTTCTTAAAGTAACAGCATCCAATCTTGGTTTATGCGTTGTTATTTACGGATTGTACAAATGGTACTTAGCAACATCTTTTGCTGAAGTTATGGCTTTATATGTTGGTCCATATTTAGTAGTTAACATGTGGTTGACAATTATTACTTTCCTCTAACATACTGATGTAGATGTTCCCCATTATGATGCAACAACATGGACTTGGCTTAAGGGTATATTATTAATTAATTAGGCGCATTATGCACAATTGATAGAAATTATCCAGGTTGGATTGATGCCCTCTAATTCGAAATTGGTACGACACATGTTGTTCATCATCTATTCTCAGAAATCCCTTGGTATAATGCAAGAGTATAATATTATATAACAATAGGAAGCTAATATCTATGTTAAATAAGTTATTGGAGATTTGTACAATTAGGATGCTAAGGCATTGTGGACAGCCCTATATAATTCAGCAAGTTTAGTTGGTGTGGAACATAAGGGTAATGGTGTTTGGAAGTTTGCAAAGGCTTGATATAAAAATAAATAATATTACATTACACACTTCTTAATCATGGGTATTAAAAATTTGCATTATAAATAATTTTAAATCTTTAAATTATGAGTAAAAAGGACAAGGATTATACAGGGTATGTATGGTATATATTAGATTTCCTGGAGATTGTAATGCAACTTAATTGAAGGCATTGGCTGATTTCAGAAATATTACCAACCAGATGGGTTTGAGTGATAAAGTTTATGATGATCCATATTTGTTGAGATTTTTAAGGGCTAGAAAGTTCGATATTGCAAAAACATAACAAATGTTTAGTGATTTCATAAAATGGCGAAAAGAAAACGATGTTGATAATATCAATGTAATATCCCATATAATTGTAGGCTTATATGTTTACAGAACTACCTTAAGTTAGAGTCCACTATCCTCATGGATATCATAAAACAGATAAAGTGGTAATATATTTGAATATTTCAAGGGAAGACCTATCTATATTGAAAGAATAGGAATGTTGTAATTGAACAAATTATTTGAAGTAACAACTGAATAAAGACTTATCAAATATTACATTTAATCATATGAACAATTACTCAAACGAATATTTCCTGCTTGTACATAAGCAAAGGGATCTAGAGTAGATTAATCATTTACAATTCTGGATCTGAAAGGTGGTTCAATGAAAATGGTATCAAAATAAGTGTATAACTTCATCCAATTAGCATCAAATGTTGGATAAAACTATTATCCAGAAATCCTTGGCAAGTAATATAATTATAATGTAGAATGTTTATTGTTAATGCACCTATGATGTTTACAGGAATATGGACAATGATTAAAATATGGTTAGATGAGAAAACTAAAAATAAGATCACTATATTGGGTTCAAGTTATAAAGATGAATTGTTAAAACATATTGATATTGAGAATTTACCTGACTTTTTGGGTGGAAATTCTAAATGTGAGAATACTGATGCACTTTCCCTTAATATTGGACCATGGAATCCTGATGGAACAAGACCACTCTTTCCAGTTGAAGCACCTTAATAAGAGTATATATTAATATAATTAGTGATGAAATTCATTAAATATAGTAATCATAAGAAGATGAGGATTAAGCTTAATAGTTAGATTAACTAAAATCAGCACTAGCAGATATGTAATTATCAGCACCAGTAGAGAAACCACCCCATAATCCCAATAAATATGAAATGACAACCTAAAATAATCATATTGTCAGTGATACTCCCCTTAATACAGAAGTGGTAAATATATTATCCTATTTAAGGGTGAAGAAGAAAACTAATTTTCATAATAGTAATAATAATAATTATAGCAACAATTGCAATAAGATTGATTCAAATATCATAATATATAAATAAATATTATTAATTGATTACTATTTTATGAGAAGTGCTGATTTAAAGAATATTATAGTAAATCATGCTCCAAATCATCATTCAAAGAATCCAGGTTGGGAATATTTTCCATCATCTTAAATTAAATGTTAAGTTGAAGCAGCATAAAAGAAAGAATTAGCAAAACCAACTCCACCATCTATTAAAATTAAAACACTAAACCTTAAAGCAAATTATATAAGTTAGGTTAACCTAAGCATGTTTTCAAAAAAACAGATATAAAAGAATTAGGAAAATAAAAAAGAGAAGCATTATAAAATTGGATTTAAGATGAAAGTAATTTAAAGAAAGGAATTCAAAAGCCACATAAATGTAAGCCTGCTCCTCCTCCAAAAGAAGAAGAACCAAATGATTAATGGCCAGAAGAGAATGAAGAATAGCCATAAGAAAATAATAATTAAGAAGAGGAGGAAGAAGAATAAGAAGAAGAATAAGAATAAAATAATTAAAGTGAAAAGATTAAATCCATTGCTGATGAAAATGAATAAGATTAGGAAATTAATAATGATGAAGAAAATTAGAGTGAAAATGATTAGAATGAATAGGAACCCTAAGAATAAGAGGAGAGTTAGAATTCAAATTAGAATTAATCAAAGTAGAAACAAAGTTAATAAAGTTAACCTGATGATCGAGAGAATCAATCATACAAAAAGAGTGAGATTTCCTCATAGCATTAATCAAAAATAATTGAAAACAAGAGTGAAGTATAATCATAGGTTTCAAATTCTTTCGTTTAACAAAAATAGACATAAGTCAACAAATCAATAAATACAAGTTCTTTGATTGGATATAAATCATAAATGGCAGATGTAGTTATATTTTTGTAATTTAGTAAATGATATCATTACTTGGTGAATTTGAATGAAGTTAACAGCAGATGCATCACTATTGAATTTATATAAATATACTTATTTTATTGAAATTAAATCATCCATCTCATTCTTATCATTTATTTTGAAATGTATTCAGTTCCTGTCTGCTTCGAGAAATTTATTGAACTATATTTTCATTTCATATGAATTAAATTAGGGCCAAATTTTTCCAGCCATCCAGCGACCAAAGTAGAATCTATTCACCCTTGTTTTATCCTTGGAGATTGAAGTTTACTTTTTAATAACAAAATATAATATTTATATTTTATGGCATATTCATTCTTACTTCATCTCCAGAAAACAAAAAAAAGAATTATCTTTATTTAGTAATACAGCTTTAAATATATAGAACTAATACATATCAAAACACTTAAGTCTGTTTTCAAAATAATTCCAGAAGGTTTGAAATTGATTTGCATGATTTTTCTTGTTTAGATAAACCTTCTAATTTAGTCCAAATTTCACATTCATTTTGTTCATCTAAAACCAAACTCATATTTGGATCACAAAAGTCTTCTTCTTCCAATGTTCCCTTTAATTAATTAAATACTGACAATTATTTAAGGTTTCCTTTATAATTTATATTTTAATTTGTTTCATGTGCCACTTACCCTGTAATTTTTTATCCTTAAAACGTAATAGAGATATCAAAATCTTTATCTATTTCCTCTATTGGACTTAAATATTCTTTCTTCAGTGATTATGGAGATCTGGATGATTTTAATTTTTAATTTGATTTAATTTGGAGGGAAGATAGACTTCTAGCTCGTGTCTCGTTTTCCATGTCAAACTCTATTTTTTCATCCATTTTCCATCCATTTCGTTTTAAAATTTCTGCGAATATATTTTTCAAATAACTATAATTAGGTTATTCATCACTTTTAAGGTTAAGGAGATGATCAAACCATGAATTAAAGTTAATTGGTAATTAGCTAAGCAATGAACGATTCTTAATATATTTCAGTTTTGATTGTTGTAACTATTTAATTTCTGGAAAAGAAATTCCAACATTACTTACATTCCATGGCAGCTTTCCTTTAATTAGATTAATAAATACCTTAGAGTAAATAGATTAGTAAATAACCTAAACTTTCTAAATCATCTCCAAATGATGTGTTGTTTAGTGTCATCAATTTATAGCTCGTAAAATTCCAATCCCTGTCTTACTCTGTTAATTCACCTGAACAAGTGTTTTTGAAGTTCATCAATATAAAGTCTGAAAGGTAGACTTGGTTACTCTCTTTTTTCAGTCCAATGTGAATGGAATTTGGACTTATTTTGTTGTGTATCAGGTTCCTCTCATGAATGGATTAGAGAATTTAAATCATTTTCACACCTATGAGAAGCACATTTTTGAGGGTAAATGTTTTACTCATGTCGATTAATGAAGCCAATGTTGAACCTAACTTTTCGGTGGCAAGGAAGAATCTACTTTTAAATAAGTAACAACCTGTGATTTTTATTGAAGCCATAATCCACTACTTCTGGAATACCTTAAATATCTTAGATTAGTAGTAAATATTCAGCCTCTTCTTGTAATCGATTTGAATTTACACAATTTTGTATTTTTAGTTTGACTTCCCGTTTACTCTGAACTTAAATTGCGAAATATTCAGAATAACATTAAGTAGTTTGAAGTAATCGTACCTATGAGTAACGAATAGAGGATATTGTAGATTAATGATTCATTAAAAATTAATATATGTGCTTTTTATAATCAAAATTCAGATTAATGCTCTGGAATTACTGGGATTTTTTGTAATATTAAATAAATTAATTTATTGTATGGTAAAGTTTTATTGGCTATAAGGAAATTAACTTTATAATAAAAAATTTTAATTTAATTTTAATATCTAAATCAAAAAAATTGGGAAAACTAGTGAAATACTGTGTCATTTGATAAACCATTTTTTATGTCATCAACATTGATCTTGAGATTAATGGCGATGTCATTAATATTTTTAAGTTTATCTCTCTCTAAACTTTCCTAAAAAAATTAATAAAATATTACATGTAGCTTTTATTGCCAATTTGCTTTATTTAAGAGAATATTCTATTCTTTTATTTCTATTAAATTGATTTCACTTAAATTAAGTAATGCACTTCTCAATTCATTATAAGTCATCGGTTCTTCTTTGCTTTGTTAACTAAATTGATTGAATCTCTGTAAAACCTACTACAAATAGGCAACATTGTATCCTTTTGAATGGATTTCAGCAGCAATTGCTATCAAGAGTATTTTCTATTCTCTACTAAATTTGAGTAAACATGAATGGTAAGCTTTGTCATATATTTTTTCATAAGCCATTTTAACATGGTTAACTTCTATGCATTTTAACTATCCTGTTCGTATGAGCTCCTCTTTGGCAATTTCTATACTAGTTCTGCATACACTCAATGTTTTTCTAATATCAGTGGAAATTGTAGCTATTTTCTTTCCTAGATAATTCAATGTATTTGGGGCAAATAATTCTTTAATTTTCTTATCTTTTAGTCTTTATTCAAGAATAGTTTCAATTTAAGCACTTGTATATGGTCTAAAGACAACTCTATGATTGCCTAATCTAGATTGCAATTTAGGTTTAAGTCTTTCTGGAAAATCCATTGTGTTAGCAATCATAATAACAGTTAGATTAGCATGCTTTTATTGGGGCCAATCAACTAAATTATATAGTACTTATTAATCAGGTGTGAAAAGATTATCACACTCATCTAATAAGAGTACTTTATTCTCTCTTTTAATTTTCTTGTCGTAACTTTTAAAGGAAGCTGGTAATGATCCTTTCGTGAATAATTCAGCTATGAAGAATAAATGATAAAATTACTTAATATTAAACATGCTTATGGTTTATTAACCTTTTCGATTCCTGTTATTTACTCTAGAAGAAATGTATATATATTGTCTGGTAAACCAAAATTCATAGCATTGGCATATATGAATGAAAAATTCTTTTTCTTTGCTTACAGTCTATTCTTAACTTCCATAACAGTTGCTGTTTTTCCTATACCTGGTACTCCTGAAATGTCTATGATTAATATTAATATTACATAATGCTTATGATTGACCATTGTTTTTAATTCCTTCTTCTATGAATTTTGTAATTATTTCTTTTTCTTAATCTCTACAAGACACCTCATCAGGAATTGCACCTTCTAATAGTGAATTAAAACATAGTTCAATATTCTTTAATTTAGTTTACATAGGTTTGGTTAGTTTAATTTTGAGTTCTGGTTCCTAGATTTCTAAGTCTATTTTTTTCGGAGCTTTTGTTGAATGTCGCTCAGTTGTTAGAGAGGATTCTTAGTTACTCGTATTTGTCTTAGGAACCCCTAATAAAAAATGTTTAGTATGAGTTATGTCCTTATTTAAGTCATCCCAATTACTGTCTTCCATGTCCATGGATTCTTAATTGTAACTCAATTTTTTAGCCTTAATTGATATAATCATTGGATTATTTAGTTTTCTGGATTAATTTTATTGTTTTTCAACCTGATTCAAAGTAAATAATTGTTCGTCCTGGTTGGTACATTCTTAGTCAATCACTATAGTTTACGATACCTTATTAATAACAGGAACTTTTTGAGGCGCGAAATTATCCCTCCTTTTAATTATAATTGTACTCTCTGGTCTCATGCATATCTATGCAGCTGTTATTTCGTAATTCTCTGATCCTATATACTTTTTATCTATAGTCCTCCACTTCATCTTCTGGAACGACAATAATAATATCTGGTTTTTATTATTTTGGTGACACTTTCTACTAAGGAGGTGGTTAAATTTTCTTGGTTGAATCTCGAATAACATAATATATTACTTTGAGTTGTTTGCTTTTTTTAAGGTTTTCTTTTAGTTGGCATTTAGAAATTTAATTAATGAATTTACACAATTTGTGTATATTTCGCACATTTTTTTTATAATAAAGTAAACAGCTACATTTTTAATTATCATTTCCAAATTTTTACACTTTATCTCTTTTATGTTTTCCTTATATTTGGATCTTAACTTTCATCATATAACACAGTAAATCCACCTACTTTTGTTGGTTATTATTCTATATATTATATTATAATACATTTTTGTTCATTATCTGGAAATTCATCATTAGGTAATACTATAGTGTAAACATCATTGATAAGATTCATTTTTAAATTCTTATCTACTGGTGTAGTAGTAGTTAATGAAGGACTAGCATTGATTTCAATAAGCCATGGTTTGAGATTGCTGTCCAATAAGACATCATAACCATACATTTCAAAACAATGTTTATCATTTTATATAACAGCTTATACTGACTCATATTTAATGAATTCTTTACTTTAAGTGATGTTAAAATGATATTGTGTATATCATCCATCATTTTTTATAAAGCATCTGTTCCATAGGCTGATTCAACATAAAATTTAAGAGCATCAATAGAAAACTTCCCTCCATGTTTTTATGAATACTTATCGCTATATTGTTGTATGGCAACATTTGTTAAATGTACAAACATATTTTCAATTTCTGCAACATCTGTTGTATATTATTCATTGCAAAATCTACCAAATCCTTTGTTATATATCCATACTTTAAGAGGTTTGTAATTTGTAACTAAAACATACATTCTGAGATCGAATTTCTTTCCACCAATTAAGAGAGGATTATCAATATATCGAGATACAACATAATTCTCCTTTGATGCCAGATTCAATTATGTCATATTACTTGTAACAGTGGTTCCTGAAATCTTCTTTAACTGTTGAATTTTTCTAAGTAAAAATATTCCCTTTCCTTAACTACGAGCAGCTGGTTTAACAATCCATGTTTGATTTGGATTACGATGAAACTCTTCAACAAAGAGTGAGTACTCACCAGGGAATACAAAAGTAGTTGGTAGGAAATCAAAACTAATACCCTATGATTCATAGACTTCTTTGTCTTGTTCTCTTTTAAATCTCTTTAGATTCTTTACCATACAATCTTTACGTGTCAATTCATAGTGATTTGGAAAATGATTGATTACTTACTATTATAAATAGGATTCATACATAATCGTTTAATCTAAAACCTGATTTGGGATTAAAAATATTTCTGACATTCCAAACAGTAGCCCAATACACATTCCAATCTGTACAATCCTCTTCTTTGTCTTATGTTTTAGTCCACCCTCTATTTAAGAAATTATCAATTATAACTGATTTTTCAAAATCTGACTTCCACTTTAGTTTTTTGTTTTACATAAATTTATTTATATTTCAATTTTGATCCTCTATTTATATGTTACTCTAATCTGAAATTGTTTGTGTTAATTGTACTGTGTCTGAATCTTTTCTCAATTTATAAAATAGAACATATGCATTTTTTGTAACAATTTAATCCTCATCTACCTCAGTTACTTGTGAGTCATCAAAATTATACCATTTTCCATTTTACTAAAATAATAACTATTTATACATGATTTTTGGCAAATGCTGTGTAATGACCACCACCCATTCCACCAAAATGATTTGAAACAGCATATAAATCATAAATTAGTGAATCTTAGTTATGAATTAAATCTGGATTTGCTGATTCTTTTTCATAATCATTTGGTCTATTTTTATTAATAATAAACTCTTTCAAATCCAAATTATTGACTGGGAAATCAACAAATGTTTCTAATTTTTATTTGAATAATCCATGTGATGCTTTAAATCTCTTTAAACTAAAAATCAAAATATCAGAAGCCTAATTAAATATATAAAATACCTTATAAATTTGCATACTCTTAAAAGCTTAAACATGTTCTTTACACACTTTGCAATACCAAGTGTTGTCCTCACCTAGTTATTCTGGTTATTCAGAATGTTTCAAACATTCATAGAGTGTGGCTTTCTATTACAATTATAAAGAATATAAATTTTGATTTTAATTTTTGAGTAAATATTTGTTGCTTGTATTTGTTCCAGCAGGATTACTTTCCTCTGCATTTTTATTGTTTTCCTCTTCTATAAATTATTGAATTTAATACCTTCTATAGCCTTTTTGTATTATTGATTTGCATAATATGTATAAATATCAGCTGGTTTGATGTGTTAGAATGGACTTTGTATCCAAAATATAAGTAATTCAACCTTAACCTAAGGATCATTAGCTTAAACTCTAGTCTTTACTTCTTCATATGTCTCATCCATATAATCAGCTGAACATTCCTAACAGTTCTTTTATGAGCAAAAACTGCAGGGTTTCCAGTACATACCATTGGATTTGAATTATACATTATAATACTTATTTAGAATATTTTCTTCATAGTATTATTAGAGTTATTCAAAAGTCTTAACATCCTCTCTATTAACAGCATCACAAAATATTGGTAATAATGCTTTAAAGACTTCTAAATGAATTTATTTGAATGTTTATTCTTTTTTAATGATCACATAATTTGGTGCTTGAATAGTTCTCTTATACTACTGCCCATATCCATCATTTGCTTTTTATTAGAAACTTAAGAATACTCTCTCTTGTACAGGGATAGAGAGTTCTTCCTCATTCAAAACCTTCGCAATTAAATTACCCCTTTTTGAACTTTTTCGAACTTCATTAATTGGAGTAGTATGAACCAATGGATCTTGTGCATCATTGGAGAATTAAATATAAAAAACCAATTCTGCAGCAGGATCTAATTTAAATTCTGGAATAATGAATTCTTTAGTAAAGTCACCTAATTATATATTTTTTTTAGTTTAATCGAAATTAATTGTCTTAATTTCAGTTTAAACAATTGATTATGCTACTTTCACTTGTATTGATTTAATTTTTCTATTTGGTATTCCTAATCCAACTGTAAGGAATGGATCAAATGTGATTGATATTTAACTGCATGTTGGACATCTTAATGTTGATTTATATTATCCATGCATTAAATCTACTATAATAGATTGATTCCTAGCTAAATGATTTTCCCAACTCTCTTTAGCTACTTCAAAATCAGGTCTTCCATGACTATCTTTACTTTCAACATATGGCTTCTTTTTAACTCTATTTAAATCTTCATGTAATCCATCTAATAAAAATGTAATTAGTTCAGATGAATCATGTTATTAGAATCCTTTGAACATTGGTTAAAATTATCCTACAGCTTTCTTAAAACTTGTTGGAATTACTACATTTTTATCTCCACACCATAATTTCTTAACCAATGAACCAAATTTTCGTACTAATTAACCTTTAGTTCCTAGAGGATTATCTTCATTAATTTCTGTAAAATATTTATTACTAATAAAATATTCAGCCAAAGGATAAGTATTAGCTAAACATTATGTACCACTATTCATAAAACATGTATTTCCTAAATTTGATAACCCAGCTACTCCTTTAACAGAATTATCAACTAAATTCATAGATTTGACTTATTCATCATCAGATCCACATCTATCACATCTAGGTAAATGAAATCTTTCATCATTTGTTTTGCATATTTCACTGCAATATGAAACTTTTTTGCATACACAAGGAAAATTTAACACCGTTATTGAACTACAATTTTCACATTTACCTTCTACTGGAACTGAAGGATGTTTAACACACCATGGTTTGCATATTTATTAAAACTATTGATGATTAATTAAGATACTTCAATAAGGACAATGTCTTTATCAGTTAAATTTAAATCTTTAAAATAGAGTGTTTCAGAGTTTTCAATTGGTTCCCCTGAAAAATCAAATATCAAATCATCATTAAAATCAAGGTCTTGTACTTATTTTTTTATTTCTGCGAATAATGCTTTATGAGGATCATTTTAATTTGTATATCTCCATATTCTTACTCCATTTTGTGATTGGTAATTTCCTCTAAATGTTGGTACAGTCTTCTAAATTAGAGCATAATATTCTTTAAGTGGGCAATTTTCATCAACTTGAAGGAATTCTTTATCTAATTGAGTTAAATTATCTTAAGCAATCTAATTTATTGTGTTTGGGACAATAAGAACGGCATAAAACTAAGTATATACAATAAAAGTACTCTTAATAAATTAACAACAACTTTCTTATTAGACCCACTTCCTATAGCATTTCTTACAATTGTGGTGCCTCTATAATATTGATTTAAGTAATTTGATATTTATTGTGTGATGACTATGTAATCGATATCCTCTTTCAAATTCTACTTTAGCCATGTATTCCATGGATGAGTATTCAAAGGATTATATTTAAAGCACTCATTTATTTGAAATTCAATCAAATCACTATTCATATTCTGCAACATCATCTAACCAAATTTTTTATTTCCTGTACCCTCATCATATGATACATGCAATTTCCATTTATCGAACCAACTATTCACTTATTTATTTAAATACTTTTTGCTTAAAATGTGGTAAGTTTCTTGATCATCACTCTCAAATTCACTCCTCATCTTTTCAAGCATATCCCTAATCTCTTAGGCCTATTTTCGTAGTTTATCCGAGTTATATGGGGTTACTTATGGTCTATTATATTAATCCTCCTCTTCTTCTTCCATCCTAAAATATACTATATTTTTCTACCCATCATCTGTTCCATTGGATTTCATATCTTACAAAATAAATAAATAAATATATTAATTATTAAACACATTATCTGTATTCCAATACTGATGAATTACCATTTATAATAGTTATTATAAGAAAATTATCTGGATTATTTCTATTAATATAACATTAGTATTGAAATATTAAAATAAACAAATCAAAGTTAATAGTATTCTCATAGACATAATCTTTTCACTATCAACATTTAATTTATTGAATTTCATTTGTATTTGGAAAGTCTTAATGTGAGTTAAGAAATTTATCAATTAATATTAATATCAGTATAATTTCCTTAAATTACAATAATCAATCAATCTTTATCATTATCATTTAATTTTAATGCTGAATAAGAAACCGTTATCATTTATATTAAGAGCTTACCACAACTTTTACATTTTTATTTAAAATCCTAATATCTTTGTAAATATTTGTCAAATTACAAAACTCATCTATTCTAATTGTAGTTGAGAATTTGTACTTCATATATTGGACTCTGAAAAGCACTAATTTATAAGTTAAATGAAAGTTAATCAGTTTTGTTTCGTACTTGATTATAATATATTACCCTGATATTGGGCCTAACTTTTCAGCAATTATTCAGAGACCACAAGTGAATATTGTTGATACAAATATACATTTTCAGCATAATACAAAAAATATTCATATTCACACTAGTGGCTGTTCCGAAACGATTGACAATCTTTTTTACCTTAAAGGAGACTTTGTTAGAATCAAAGATTGAGTCTTGATTAACATCGGAGGGGTTAATGAGCCATCTGTGTCTGAATCAAGGGAACGGTAAGAAAAAATATTTTGTTTTTTCTCATGTTCAAATTTAAACTACTTTTATTGTGGATCAGTCAGGAATTGCAATTACTTTTCTAGGAGATAATTAACAATATCTTTCTCTTAGCCGGTAATTTAGTTAATATCAGATTCGAAATCCAAGGTATCATTCATTTTAATAAAATATTTTATTTTATTTTATAATCGACGATCCAATGCTCCCCATAAATACCAATTAGATAATATCTGCTATTTATAGAAGTATTGCAAAAAATTCTTATTCTGAAATAATAATAAACTATGTTTTTATATTGATGTTAAAATCCTATTAAATATTTAATATATAGAAATGATTAAGGAATACGATTATTTGTTTAAATTAGTTATCATTGGTAATTCAGGAGTAGGAAAGAGTTCATTATTATTAAGATTTGCTGATGATTAATTTAGTGAATCATATTTAACAACAATTGGTGTAGATTTTAGATTTCGAACTTTACCAATAGATGGTAAGAATGTAAAATTATAAATATGGGATACAGCTGGATAAGAAAGATTTAGAACAATAACAAGTGCTTATTATAAAGTATATATTTTAATTTATAAAAGGGTGCTGATGGAATAGTAATGGTATATGATGTAACATAAGGATAATCATTTGATGATATAGATAAATTTTGGTTACATGAAGTAGAATCATATGGAGAAAAAAATGTATAATTATTAGTAATAGGAAATAAAAATGATTTAGATGAACAGAAATAGTAAGAATATATAATATTTAAAATAATAGAGTAGAAACAAATAAAGCAGAAGAATATTGTAAATCACATAATATGTTATTTATGGAATGTAGTGCAAAAACATCAGATCATGTTAATAATGCATTTCTTGAATTATCAAGAAAATTAATGGCAAAAAAAGATGCATAATAACCACCAAAAACAACTAATATGACACCTAATAATACATAATAAAATAAATAATAATCTACAGGGTAATTATATATTTATATATATAAAGATAATCTGGAAATACATCATAATCAAGAACATTATCAGCTAATACATCAAATTAAAAAAAATCTAAAAGTGATGGTGGTTGTTGTTGAATATATATTAAATATACAAAATATTGAAAAAATTTAAATAAATTTGTAATGGTGTGTTTACTCTTTTATATATTATTTCTACCAATTGGAGTAATATCCTAATAAGCAAGTAATAAGTATTTTCACATAGTTAATGAAAAGAACCTATGCTTAAAGGAGAATTTCTATGACCAAAATAAAGATTGCCTGTAACTAACAGAATTGGATAAAGGAATTTTATCCTTTCGAATGATGAACTGTCATTACTAGAGATCAGGACGAAAACCTATTAACTGTGAGTTTATTAACGAAACCTTTTAATAATGCACTTAGGCTCTAGATTCGCATTATTGGTAGAATAGATTATTAAAATTAGGAATGTATTTACATAATTTTACATTCTTGTATAGCATCATTGCCAGATTTCAGTTCTAGTTCATTTACAGACAAACATGGATGAAAGATTGAACTACATCTAATATTAGTAATAGTTTTTAAATTAAAATTTGTATTAATTAAGATATAATAAGGAAATAATCAAAAGTCTATCTTGATGAAATATTGATTAAATAGTAAAATCTTTCAATTTAGAGTAATTAATTGATAAAGCATGTTGAAATATAATAGCAAACTATTGAAACTAAAAGAAATGATGAAGAGCTATAATAGAAGAAAATGCTTTAATAAATCAACACTTTAAACTAATAAATAATTTTATATCATGAAGAAATAGAATCCTCCTTTAAAGAGTTAAGTTCTTATTATTAAGTGGCTAAATATTATATAGATTTAATTTATAGTTAAGGGGCTTAATTAAGTAATATTCTTTTTCTATTAGAGATTCATTATTATTTTATTGTTTTGATATTTTAATAATTTGGATTTTAACAACAAGCAAAAAATTAATAGAATATAGATTTGATAATTGCTTGTTAATAGCATTCTCATTTATCTTGGAATATCAAGTTTAGACATCATACTTAGTCAAAGGATTACTTTTTATAACTTAAATAACAACTTTAACATATGGGTATATTTCTTATAAGGACTACGAAGAAATGACCTATTCTAAATTATAATCAATTGAAAGAAAATTAAGCTACTTTGATTTATCAGAATTCAGACAAAAAGCAAAAAAGTTTTTGCTTACTACTAATAAAAAGAATGAAAAAATTTGATTTTTTAATCAAAATTATTAATCACAGTATATAATCAAGGTTTCTAATCTTCTTCATTCACTTCTTCTATAGGTTAGTTAGATATTTATCTTTGAAAGAAAATGTGTTATTTTTATCTTCCGGTTGGTGTTGTAGCTTGAATTGAATTAGGACTTTTTTGAACTATAGTTGGCCTCATTCTAGCAGAATCAGGAGAAGTTGTATCAGAGGATGGATCATACTCTTAAGTTGAGAATTTCTTAAACTATTATTTTCTTGGAGTTGATGGGGAACTTCCCTCTAACAAAGAAATATTCTTTAGTTTGAGTTATTGTTGAAATCGTGGGCTTTTCATTGCTGGAACATTTATATTGATTTTTTCATCTTCTATAACTTCATCTTCTTTTGGTTATCTAAATTTTTATGGAATTTCAGGTAGTTAAAGTTTTTCAGACTTGCTTTTGAAAATTTAAGTCTACCAGAGTTTATTGGAAGGATCTATTTTCTTTTTATTTTAAAAATTAATCTTTCTTTCTCCTTATGGACTTTATACAAAGAATAAGTGTTCTAATGCTCTTTATGCATTTATTCTCAATGTTGGTACAGGATTGAGCATTTATGTAATTAAGTCAATTGCACTAGGAGGAGCACCGAATAATTCGAGATTATCAAGATTGATATTACACTTTTTATTCAATTTAAGAATTTCATGATAGTCGATTCCAGGAAATAAGTCTTTTGAAGTAATTCTATTATTAGAAAAAATTCATACACTTTGTAGAATATGCAACCAACACTAAACATGTCACATATTTTATCATATTTCTAGGTTAGATCTTTTAAATTAGCAATTTCTGGTGCAACATACCCTGGAGTTCCACATTTTGGGAAGGGATATTTTTCAGCTAATTGACTCGTAGCGAGCCCAAAGTCTACTATTCTCAACCCAGACACTGAATTTGGATCCTTAAACATAATGTTCTCTGGTTTTAAATCTCTGTGCATAATGTCTTTACTATGCATATGAGCAACAGCCTTAAGTATTTACTAAATTTTATTGTATGAAATATTACCCACATAATTATTCTGATTTGATCCCATGATAATTATTATGTTGAACTTCTATTTATACATAGGTCATGAAGACTTTATCCTTTTAAATATTCTAAAATAAGATAAAATGTATTGTCTCCTTCATAGACTTCTTCTAATGCAACAATATTTTCATTAACTAAATGTGACATCAATGAGATTTCATTGAATAAAGCAGTCTAGTTTAAAAATAATAATTACATATCCACCATCTTCTCTTAAGTATCTTTTTTCAATACATTTTGAAGCGAAATGTTAACCATCATCTTTGTTGGAAACCAAATAAACCTAACATTATTTTTAAATCATACTTTAGAGGATCCTCCTTTTCCAAGTAACTTTTAAGGTTGATAGAAGTCACTAACTTCACGAAACATTATTTTATTCTTCAGTATTGACTTCAGCACTTTCAATTCCTATTCCTAACCACTGAAATATTTGATTGAGCCATTGTAATCAATACCAAATCGTGTCACAATACCTTAGTTGTCCCTTACCCAATGAATACTGTTTTCTAAATTAAGGGCTATTTTGTATTTTGGAATAAGTGACTCTATTTACTAGAATTGGTTTAAATAAAATTATTACTGTTGAAAGACTTATGGCATTGGGGAAAACATATACATGATAGCTGATATTTCTAACTAAATGTTCTCTTTAACAAACTAAATGGTAAACTACATCATCATAGTTGATTTCTATGCTCATTTTAAATAAATTTAATATATAAAAGATTTAAGAATTTAGTATATAAAGACGTTTTCTATGGCATCGCTAACAACATCAATGACGAACTATATTTTACTCAATTATATTTATACTTAATTTAATGAAAATTTTGAATACTTAGCTTCAAAATGCAAAACTGTCAATAAATATCTTATTAATCAACTTAAATAATCTAATAATTCTAACCTTGACAATTTCATATATTTGTATGTTGAGTTGTTATTAGAATTTGACTAATTTTAGAAATATTATTATAAAATGATGCAATTAATTAAATATTATGAAAATAATTTCAAGTATTTCGCATTTTTATAATCATTGATGATTCAATATTGGTCATTATAAAAATATCATTTCATATGCTAGCGTTTCTGATAATTATTATAAATTCGAAATTACATATGGGAAACAGTTAGCAATCTCCTAAAGTAAAGGCTTCAAACACAACTTTATTATGTAATTCTAATCAGTTATGCAAGATATGTTACCTTAAAAAGAAATAATTGACATATCAATGATAGAAGGCTCTTTTTGTAATGAAATAGACAGTAAGTTCTTAAATGTAGAGGATAACAAACCAACATGTCGTAACTCTATAGGAAGCCCTTAAGGAGAATAATCATAAATGAGCATTGAAAAAAATAAAAACATTTTAACAGCTGACTCAAATTAGATTAGATGTCCATCTAATTAAATAGTTCTAACTAAGTTACCGCAGTTCAAAAGCTAAAATATATTAACTTTATTGTTGGAATACTAATCACCATCTGGACATAATTTTTCAACTCTTAACTCTTAACAAATAATAAAATTTAAATCTTTCACGAATACTTCATAAGATACAACTGTCATATACTAAGGATAATGGTTAAAATAATAAAGAGATGGATTTGGGATTTGTATATATCCAGATGGATCAGTTTATTTGGGGAACTGGATTAATGATCAATAGGAGGGCCATGGAAGGCAAATATTTGAAAATGGTGACCATTATACTGGATTTTGGAAGCAAGGAAAATACAATGGATAAGGAATTCTAAAATTAGGTGATTCATTTTTTGAGGGAGATTGGTTAAATGGAGAAAAGGTATAATTTCATACTATTCCAGGATGGATAAGGAGTTGAAATAAAAGGATCTAAATATAAATATGAGGGATCATATAAGAGAGGGAAGAAAAATGGTTTTGGAATTATTAAATATTCTGATAATTCATGGTATCAAGGAGAGTTTTTGGATGGACACTATGAAGGATAAGGAGAATATCATTGGATTGATGGAAGAAGTTATATTGGTGAATGGAAAAATAATAAAATGGATGGTGAAGGGATATTGACAAACAAAAATAATGAAATATATAAAGGTAATTATATAGTAAAGAACTAGGTTGTTTTGTAAATGATAAAAAAGATGGAATTGGAATGTTTAAATGGAATGATGGAACTGTATTAAAAGGAATATGGAAGAAAGGATAACTTGAAGGTTAAGCTACAATAACATAACCTGATGGAGAATCATTAATAGCAGAATATAAAAATGGAATAAAAATTAGTGTGACGTAATGAAATACTTTTACTAAATTTTCCAAATTACAATAAACTATTTTATATATTAATAGTTCATAATCCTTAAGTGCTTGGACCTTCATTTGGTTCTAAATCATATCCTCTATTATTATCAAATCCAGTAACTTAACTTGTTAATCCTTCTTCCTTTGTTTTGAATCTTCTGTATAAAAATACAATCAATAATGCTAATAATATTAATAAAACAACCAATCCTATTATTACACCTAATAATTCTTAAGTATTATAGATTGTTGCTTAAGCATAAACAACAGTAAGGGAAAATTTATCTTTATAATTACATTGAGCTAATTAAGGTGGGAAGTTAGGATTCTCTTCTAAATATTTATCTTTTTATTCACATGAAGTTGAATTCATATCAATTTCATAATTATAAATTCTTCCAACATTTTATTCTGATTTTGGTGAACAAAATATATATGGTGCTGATATAATATATGGCAATTCTACAAGTGTATGTGTTGTTAATCCAAATAAAAATGGATAAGTTTAATTAAATGACCACATTTAAGGATCATTACCTACACCAAATTAATCATTATAAAATTCTACACTCTATAATTTAGGTATGAAAACATATTCTTCATAATATGAATTTGCATTTTCTGTAAAATAATCATCACCAGTATAAAATTTAAATTCTGGTTCGAATTCCTCATACACTCCTGTTCTTATAATTCTATGTTCATCTTTTCCTCTTAATAAAACAAACTCATTTGTAATATCAATATCAAAATATTATCCTGTTAAATAATGTCGTTTAACTTAGAACCATTCATCTCCATGTAAACCAATTTCTATTAATTATTGATTAACACCCCTATAATTAATTTATAAAATATTACACTGATTTAAGTACAAGAAGATATTCTTATTGAAATACATTAATTGCAAAACCTCCAACAATTGCAATAAGTCCAAGATTATCATCTCTATTAAATATTAATTTTTTAAGTGTTAATTTTATTGTAAATCTCGTAACTCCATTATGTTCATCTAATAAATAAGCATAAGTTTAATTTCCAACACTGAATTAAATATCAACAATATTAATTGGGATTTGCTTTGAGTATAAATCTTATGATGTAAATGATTAATATTCACTTATCTCACCTTTTTCATTTATAGAATAAATATCTAAACCCTCTTTTCCAACAGGTACAAATATATACTTGTCAAATACTTTTATTTATCCTACAAAGTTATCTTTATTTTCTAATCCTGGAATGGAAATGTTCCTTAAGGTCATATTATCACTAATTTTCCCCCCTATAACTTGATCTCTATATATGATATATATGTATTCAATTAATGGAGCATAAATAATCTATGGTACTTCATGAGATGCTGCTTCTGATCTAAGATTATCAAAATCAATGTTTAAGGTTTAATTTGCTTAAAATCCTGTTGGAGAAAAACGAGTCTAAACAACTGAATAAATTAGTAATGAATGATCACTAGTGACTATTCCTAATCCTTGTTTTGTGTGTACCATATTCACCATGATTGGTGTACTTAAGAAATATGAAGGGTCTGCGGCATGTTCTTCATCTGGGTTATGGGTGGCATTGTAAATAACTCTGTGGAATTTTTCATAATCACCAAATTAAACTGATCCTTATTTAGCATAGCAAATATCCCAAGAGTATGAATTATTTCCTTTCAATTCTATATTGATAGCATATTCTGCATTTTCGAAATTTCTGATCCTATAATCCTATCCTTGAATGACTGTTTTAACATCGCTGAGTTCTTCTGTTATGAAAAATGTCTTAGTTTAAAGATCTTTCAACTCTGTAGAAAGGGCTACGCTTAAAATTAAGATAATTATCAAATTCATAAATTTAATATTAAATAAATAACACTCTCTTAATGATGAAATACTTTCAATTAATGATGGCAGCAGGTTTCTTCATTTGTTTTTCATTGTAAGTCAATGAAAGCTTTTGAGCCTTTTCTTATTCTTATTTTTGAACATCAGCTGATCGAGCTTCTAAACTTGCAGACTAAAACTCTTAAAATTAAATACTTATTCAACATCAAGAGGAGTAAGTGGGAATTCTTATTCTCCTTTGAATAAAGCTCTTAATTCAAAATAATATTTAGCATAAAGTGCTCCTTTAACTGTCACATTATATTGTAAGAGTTCTAAAAACTTTGCTTCCAATTTGTTAATTTCCTAAATTTCTTATTATTATACCTATGTGGTGAAAAAAGGATAGATAAATGCAAAGTCAGCATTTGACAAATATTTGTCATCCCAAACTTTTTATGCTACTAATAAAGAACTTAAGAGTAGTGGTCTCCAGTTTGTAGGATTTAATGTGAGACTTGTAAATGCAATTAATCGATTAATGTAGACTAGGCAAATGATACAGCATTCTGGACTGAATCTATAAAAATTTATTTAATGAATTACTAAGCACAGTCATACAATGCTTTCATAAATTCATAAATATTATCGACGCTGGGTGGTTCTCTAAGAAGAGCCTTATATTAAATTAGTTTAAAACCTTTCTTTACTCATCGAATTCATCAGGCTTCTCTTCAATGTATTTTTCCTCGCTAAAGAAATATAACTCAGATGTTTTTTGAATTTATTTTCCATTTTCTTGATCTTCTTGCATTTGAGAATGTAAGATAGTTGATACTGCCTGAATGATTGATTTAACATTCGGATTAGATATTGTTGTTTAAATGTACCTACATGAATTAGTAAACCATACATCGAAGATGTTGTATTTGCATATCTATCCTTTGGTTTTTGCATATTAGATTATATATTTAATATTATTTTTATTCCATTTTTTATATTTCTTTTTATTTGAGAGTATTATTGCTTGTTAATTGGGCTATAATATAAAATATATACAAAAGCAAATTTCAAAATCATAGAATCAATTTTACAATTCTATATTCAATAGTTAATTGCATTATAGATATTTAAATTATACAAATCAGAAAATAAAAGAAAATAATACATAAAAAATATTTTGTATATTTAATATATATTCAACAACAACCACCATCACTTTTAGATTTTTTTTAATTTGATGTATTAGCTGATAATGTTCTTGATTATGATGTATTTCCAGATTATCTTTATATATATAAATATATAATTACCCTGTAGATTATTATTTATTTTATTATGTATTATTAGGTGTCATATTAGTTGTTTTGGTGGTTATTATGCATCCTTTTTTGCCATTAATTTTCTTGATAATTCAAGAAATGCATTATTAACATGATCTGATTGTTTTTGCACTACATTCCATAAATAACATATTATGTGATTTACAATATTCTTCTGCTTTATTTGTTTCTACTCTATTATTTTAAATATTATATATTCTTACTATTTCTGTTCATCTAAATCATTTTTATTTCCTATTACTAATAATTATACAGTTTTTTTCTCCATATGATTCTACTTCATGTAACCAAAATTTATCTATAT
>JMSD01000026.1:326281-359474 GCA_000715435.1 Paramecium caudatum
TTTTATAAATTAAAATATATACTTTATAATAAGCACTTGTTATTGTTCTAAATCTTTCTTATCCAGCTGTATCCCATATTTATAATTTTACATTCTTACCATCTATTGGTAAAGTTCGAAATCTAAAATCTACACCAATTGTTGTTAAATATGATTCACTAAATTAATCATCAGCAAATCTTAATAATAATGAACTCTTTCCTACTCCTGAATTACCAATGATAACTAATTTAAACAAATAATCGTATTCCTTAATCATTATTAATTAAATATTTATTTTGTTAAATGAAAAATAAGAACTTTTATTAGGGACTTTAGTGAATCAAGAAATAGAGATTTTTATTAAATATTAGAGTATCATTCATTTAATTGTATTTTTAACTATTTGATTTTTCCTTTCTCAATTCTTCTATACAACAATATTTTTAATTATTAAAAACTATTCGTTACATATGAAATTTATTAGCTAAACATTAGACATTAAAAAATGTTCTAAAAAGGAAGACAAAGAGAACCAAACATTCTATTCTACTATTAAGGAGTTACTTCCAAAACCAAATCCGATTTTGAGTTAGCAACTACAACTTAGTAAAGTAAACTCAATTTTGCCAATGAAATAAATGTAAACTATAAATTAAGTATAGCTACCTTGAAACCAATGAATAGGAAAGATTGTGTCAGATAAGCAACAATAATTTCTGCTAAATTGATCCAGAAATGAAATAACAATAATCAATAACTCTACAGGAATTTGTTAAACCACTGAAATTAATCTATCAAAAATATCAGCCATAATAAAATAACAAACTCTACGCTACTTTACTCTATCAAACCGGATAGGTTTTTGATCAATCTTAACATATATCAGCAGATGAAGCAATTTAATTTGATTCTATGTTCGAAAGTGGGAATTTATTTCAAGTTTTTAAAGTATAGTTTAGTTTTAATTAGAAAAGCGATAGAGAGTACTTTTTAATATTGCAAAATGATATCAACACTAAAGGGTACAATTAATGGTTCTATTTTTCAATAACTAATAAGAAATCCATAATGTCTAGTATTAAACTTAACATAATCAATATTAACAAAGATATGGTATTTTACAAGCAAGGTATGAAAATTTTAGTTAATGAATGCAATAATTGGAGAAAAGATTCTTTAGGATTATAGTTTTATAAGAACAATATATAAAGAACTGATAGACTATTTTACTACACATTATCCTTTACCTATAAATTTATTGAGCAAGGTAGTGTATATTTTGCATCTAATTTTCCATACACTTACTCGAATTTACAGCAGTTCATTAAAAGTAAGAATCAATATAATGAAAAAATTATGAAAGTTAAAGTAATTGCTTAGACAGAGGCTGAAAATGATGTTTAAGTGATAACTATTACAAATGAGAATGAATCAGAAAAATAAGGATTATTATTCATCGGTAGGCAACATCCTGGGGAAACACCGAGTTCATTTGTTGTTGAAGGACTGATAAATACGTTACTTTCAGCAGAGGCTGAAGAACTTAGAAATAAATTTGTGGTAAAGATAATACCGATGCTAAATGTTGATGGTGTAATTCATGGAAATTAAAGATGTTGTATAAAAGGATACGATTTAAATCGTAAATGGGGTAATGGTTAAGATCCCCTACTTAATTCAATAGAAAAATATATTACTTAATTTAATTAGAATTATCCTATTTAATTGGTTTTGGATATTCATGGCCACAGCAAAAAGTAATTTTTATGATTAATTTAGGTTATCTGCTTTTTTTTATGGACATAATTCTAATGCTTTTATTAATGATATCTGTAATTCTGATAATAGATTTAGTTTTGAGAATAGTAGATTTATGCAAAATACAAAATATTTATAGCATACTGCTAGAATATCTTTACAAAAATTACTGAATATGGAAGATAATATTTATACCCTTGAAATTTCATACTTTGGTTATAAAGAATAAAATTAAATAGAAGACTTTAGTATTAATGATTTTAGGGAAATGGGTAGGTCTATTGTAATTTCTTATCAAAAATAAATAAGATCCAATTCGATATATGATAGTCTAATTTTAAGTGATTAAACATCATAAATTAGTTTCTCTGATTCTTAAATTTCAGAGGATGAAATCAATTTAGAAGAAATTTAAATGCATTTATTAGAGCCATCGAAATAGTAAAATTAATTAGAGATATATAGAAGATCAAATTCTTTTAAGCAAAGATAATTAAAGTCTTCATAATCAAGAAATTCAAGAGCAAAATCATAATCTATTTAAAATACCATAAAATATTAATAATTCACTTACAATTTCATTGATAATAATTAAAATAATAGAAGTTCATTAGATAATTTCGAAAATGGATGCATCTTTTTACCTTTACAAAAGCCAAAATAATCAGAATATTCAATTTAGCCATTAGTAGTTATGCCACAACATAGTCTAAAGCATTAATTTCTTTGGTAAAACAAAGTAAAACAAGGAAGGTAGTTTAATCACAGAGATATTAAAGAATCTAGGGACTTAAAAATTTATTAAGAATTTAAAGATTATGTAAACAGTAAGCAACCAGCTAATAAAATGTAACCTATTTCGAAGTATTCATTCAATGATACTGATTTGTTTAAGAAGATCTAAACAAGGAAAACTTTACAGATTATAAATTAATGACTTATAAAATTACTATTTTTGCGTTCTGAAATTAATATAAATTATGTAATAAAACAAAGATCGGTTTTCAAATTCAACATCTTCATTGTAAATTTAGTTTTAATGAATAGATATTTGAGATCCACTATTTCAAATCCAAATGTCAAGTCTTTAATTTAAGCAATTTCGAATATACTTCATACTTAAATGTTGAAGGATAAGGAGAGTGGAAAAACAATTAAAAAAGAATCAGAGCTTTATTTTTTTAGTGAGGAAAAATACATAGAAGAAAAACCTGAAGAATTCGATGAAGAAAGAATAGTAATTATCTGTATATAAATAGTAACTCTTAAGGGAAATGCCAAGTGTTGATAACATCTATGAATTTATGAAGGCTCTATATGATTGTGCATAGTATTTAATATTATTAATGTAAAAAGGTTTAGTGCTGAATGCTGTGTTATTGGTTTAATTTATATTTAGAGATTGATTACCTTTACAAACCTATCATTATGTTCAACAAATTGGAGACCTTTAATTTTAAGTTCGTTGTTAATAGCATAGAAAGTTTGGGATGATAGATGTTTAACGAATAATGATTTCATTTAAATTTATCCTTTCTTTACTTCAGAAGTAAATATTATAATTTACTCAAGGAAATAAATAAGTTAGAGGCAAAGTTTCTGGAATACTTAGAATATAATGTAACTGTGAAAGGTTCTTCTTATGCTAGTTATTATTTTTAATTACGAGACTAATTTAAACTTGAATAAGAATTTCCTTTAACACCATTAGATGTAGAATAAGTATATAAATTAAAAATATTAAAGTCTGCAATTTTAGAAGCTAGGTCTGTTGATGTTTAGAAAAAAGAGTAGGAAAGGGCTCAAAAACTATCATTAACTTACAATGAAAAACAGGCGAAGAAGCCAAATGCTATGATTAATTGATTATGTATCTTAAACTATGTAAATAGTATGTTAATTAGAAAAAATATAATTATTAAAATATTTCGTATTAAATGAGGTATTAGCGTCACACTTTAAAATTTGACTTGTATTTTTGAGAACATAAAAATAATTAAGATATTCTCATGCTCATTAGTCAACTTAAAATTAGAAAACCAGCACCAGCCTTCACAGCTTAAGCCTACATTAATGGATCCTTTAAAAAGGTAACAATGACATTATATTATAGATTTCATTGTCTGACTTCCAAGGAAAGTATTTAGTATTGTTCTTCTATCCATTGGATTTCACATTTGTTTGCCCAACAGAAATCATTGCCTTTGCTGATAGAGCTGAAGTATTTTCATATACTATTGTAGGAATTTAGAAAGATTGGATGTGAAGTTGCTGCTGTTTCCATCGATTCTTAATTCTCACATATGAAATACAGTCAAACACCAAGAAGCTAAGGAGGTTTGGGAGAATTATCAATTCCATTGATTGCTGACTTAGGAAAGGTGAGAAAAAAAGAATATTCTAGACCATTTCAACTAGTTATGGAGTTCTTATTGATGACCCCACAGATGGTGATTATGGAGTTGCTTTCAGAGGCACTTTTATTATTGGAAAGACAGGAATCCTTAGACATTATTCAGTCAATGATCTTCCAGTTGGAAGAAATGTCGATGAAGTATTAAGGTATAAATTATTACTAAAATAGACTTGTTTAAGCTTTCTAATTCACTGATGAACATGGTGAAGTTTGCCCTGCTTCATGGAGACCTGGAAAACCAACAATGGTTGCTGATCATGGAAGTCAAAAGACTTAATAATATTGGACTGAAGAACATGGTAAAAAATAATGAGTTATGGATGGTTATTTCATTATTTATCAAACATTTCATCCATTGCTGATTTGTCTTTTTAATGTCTAAGTATTCTTTCTTGATATTTATTTCTTTCAGTCTCTGCTGTGGCTGGATTTTCTCTACAATAATCCTAAAAATATTCTAAAATTATACAGTCAAAAAGTTAACTTCAGCTTCATTAATTGGAATCATTTCATCTGGTTTAGCTTTCATACGGAATAACAATTTATTTATTTCTTACATTGGTAAAATAGCATTAGCTACACCTAATCCTACACCAATAATTGCTTCTACTGATATTGAACCTAAGAAAACATACTCCCACCAAAGATTTGTTAACTATTATAAATATAAAAAACAATACACAATAAATTGGTAAGACAAATTCTAATTGTTCAATCATTTCTATTGACATTTCTGAACTATAATTATATTTAATAGTTCTTCTTCTAGCTATATTATATTTTTCAACCCAATAATGTGTTAATAAGGCAATACATGTAATGACTAAACCAATTGGTATAACTGATGCATAGAATGCCACTACATACATATTTTTTAAAACTGTAGCATATGCTGTTGATATATCAAATACTGGTCTTTCATAAAGTCTATAATTAGTTTAAATTTTACTCGTCTAATTATTTTTAGGTTTTGACAGATTGATTTCCTTTTCTTTTTTCAAAAAATTAAAAAATCCATTTCATTATAGTACCTGAATCCACTAATTAAATTAAAGCCGGGAGAATTGCATTGGAGAAAAACACATAAGTTTAATTATACACTAGACCACCTGTTCCATAAATATTTTGAGTAACCCAAGTACTAATAGCAAATGTGATAACAGCAGTATTTACAAATTAAGCCATACTTGATTTACTAGCTAAACTAATATTAAATCCAGTTTATGTAGAAAATCTTTCAAATAATGATACTTTTCTAATTACAACACTAAGAATGTAATTGATAATAATAATAGATATTGAAGCCATTTGGGCAATAAATTTAACTTAATAATTCGGTGAAAGATCACCTTATTTAATTGCTTTAGCTTATTCATCAGCACTATTTGCTTAAACAGCAGATAACCAATAAATTAATCCACTACAAGAGGCTAAGATTAATACTGTTAAAATATATCCAAGAATTCTTCTCCAAATTTTTTATGATGTTTCAATATGTAGATTCTCCCAAAATACATCAGTTGGTTCTGGGGGTTTTTCTACTTATAAGGAATTTCCTCTATAGTATAATTTACTCTATTTTCCAAATATTCTAGGGCATAATGATAATCTATGATCTGTTAACAACCACTAAACATCACTTTCCCATCTAAATGTAACAAATGCTTATCCTAAGAAATATTATTTAACATCTTTTCCTTCTACAAATTTAGTTTCCAAGGCCTCTAATTTTGATTCTATTTCACTTATTTATCTATCAATTTCTTTGATTTATTCATTATTACTCACATCAGCACTTCCTGGAAGTAAACCTTAACTGTATAATTGGGGTAAAATCTAATGAAATATAATTATACCTTTTACTTTTCTGCTATTTTAGCTTATTTTTCTTGTTCAAGAGAAAATTATTCTTCTAAATTATAGCAAAGATTAACTGCAACTACTCTTTTTAATTCTTTTACAGGTTTTCTATTTCGTATTTAATATTATTTGACTTCTTCTTCATAGTCAATAACTTCAATTGGTTTTTAATATGTAGTTTAGAGATATGTTTCTAGATAATCTCTGAGATCTTAATCGAAATCATCATTCTTTAATCCTGATGTATCATTTGGGATATTCTTGAATAAAATAGTATAATCAGAAGCATAATAAGTAGTAGAATCGATTAAAGTATCAAATGCTCTTTGTTCTTTTCTAAAGTATTAAAATAAAACAATAAGAGTGATCATTGACATTAAATTAAGCATTTATTAAAGATCAATGAATCTTTAATCATCTCTTTTATTGGCTAAAGACAATCCAGTAACCCAATTAAATAAACAAACTTTCTTTTCATCAATTTCTTACCCAATACTTTTATCAAGTGTTTAACAGGATGAACCAAATGCTATATTAGTTATAATATTATAATCTCCAGATGTTACAAACATTACTAGCAGCATTAAAATACATGATTTTATGTACTCAAAATACAAAGGAAGACCTAAATTTTACAATAATGTTTCTACCTACTCCCAAAAATGAGAGGTCTTAATTGTTGCAATCTATTTAAATCCTGTGATTTGGTACTTGCCTGGCACAACATTTACAAATTTAACCAATAAGTTTTTCTTCTTCGTTAATTGGAATAGAATTCTAATGCTATCTTAATCTTCTCAATTGTCTTTTGGAAAAAGTAGTTGTTCCAACATTCCAAGCTTGCTAAAATTATATTTAATTATACTCTATGAAGCTCTGCAAGTGTGAAATCAGGGGGAATTTAATCAAAAGGATAGTCTTCTTCTCCTTATTTTGGACCCAATGCTCCAGCTTAAACTTATTATGGCATTTCTTATTTATTAGTTTACACTATTTCTTCATCATAAAACTTTTGATATCCTGCTGGACGAATAGACATCAAATCCAATCAATAAAAATAAAATTTATTGTAATATCTTTAACATACAAGTTATCTATATTTTATATAAAATATGAACGTTTAATCAGAGAAGTCATCAACACTTAGAGATTTTAAGATTATTTAGGAACTAGGGAAAGGTTCATTTAGTCAAGTTTATAAAGTATTAATGTAGGAGTATATTTAGGTAATAAGAATAGTAGATGGACAAGAATATGCATTAAAAAAAGTTCATTTAGGATTACTAAAATAAAAAGAAAAAGAAAATGCTTTAAATGAAGTTAGATTACTTGCATCAATACATAATAAACATATTGTAGCATATAAAGTAATTTTGTTTATATTTTAGGAAGCATTTCTAGATGACAGCTTAAAGTATTTATGCATTGTAATGGAACTATTATCAGGAGGAGATGTGTTTCGAAGAATCAGTTAAGCTGTTAAGGGAGGTCCATAATTCTAAGAATCAGATATTTGGAGAGCCTTAATCCACATAACTTTAGGGTGTTTTTTAAAATTTAAGTGATAGATTGAAAGCACTCCATGATTAGAAGATTGTTCATAGAGACTTGAAATCTGCCAATGTATTCTTATCATCAGAAGGAACCTTTAAATTAGGTGATTTGAATGTATCCAAAGTTGCCAAACAAGGATTTGTATATACTTAAACAGGGACTCCATATTATGCAAGTCCTGAAGTTTGGAGAGATGATCCTTATGATATGAAGAGTGATATATGGTATTTAATAATACCAAATTAGGTCTTTAGGTTGTGTTATTTATGAGATGTGTACCTTATAAACACCATTTAGAGCTAAAGAAATGGATTAACTTTATTAGAAAGTTTAGAAAGGTTAGTATGATCCTATTCCATCTAAATTTTCTAAAGATTTAAGTTTAGTTATTTCATAATTACTAAAACCATCACCTAACTAACGACCTAATTGTGATTAATTATTACAAAATCCAATAATACAGAAACATATGTAGGATATTGAACTAATAGTCACATAACCTTAAGATCAAGAACTATTAAAGACTATATAAGTGCCTGTAACATTTGATTAGCTTAAAAATCAATTTCCAAAAGTGATTAAATCTATTTAATTTAGTCAAATTATGAAAAAAGTTCAGAAAAAGTAAATGATAATAAATCAACTGAAAATTCAACAAGTCGTTTTAGGGGTTCTTAATAATAGACTAAAACAGTTTAAGATTAAAGAGCTAATTCAAGTTAAGTCTGTGAAAGATAATCTACAGAAATAGCACCTAATTATAGTTATTTAGGAAAAGAGATTAAGCATCCATTATTAGTAGAAGGACCAAGACCATTGACTAAAAGACCATAAGCTCCTTAATCTGCCAATTTATTGAATAAGGATCCTGATTCTTAATTTATAGAGTAAAAGTTGATGAGGCTCAAAGAATCCTAAAAAATAAGAGAATTCAAAGAGAAGAATATATAAGCTATTCGTGATGTTAATTTGAGGGAAATTCAAATGATAAAGAATAAGGAATTGTAAAATTTAAAGGAAAGTCTTGAAGCATAATCAAAAGTGATTAGATAAAATAGAAAAGTTAGTCCAATTTCATAAAAACAATAAATTAATTATTAGCCTTAACCAAAATCATATTCCCCAATATCTAGATCTATTGAAACTTCATAATATAATCACAATAAAATTGTTTCAAATTAAATAACATCCCTTTAATAAGCTAGATAGTTACTTAAATAAACTCCTTATAAAAGTACACCTACAATTCGAAGAAGATATGCTCCTTAATCAGCTGGTCCTTAATCATAATATTATTATGGAAATAATAATATTTATAAACCTCCTGGTGAAAGATATATTCATCCTTAATCTGCTATGCCAACCCGTAATGAACAATAAAGAATTGAAATGTCCCAAGTTTTCCCAATGTAAGCTCGAGTATTAAAATAAAAAATAACTTTAAATAATCTTAATAATGAAAATAAATTACCAAAGAGAGAATTATTATATAAACCAACTAGACCTGTTTCATCAACTTTATTTTAGAAAGATAAAAGTATATAGTAAGAATGTTAACCTTCATTGATTGCTTGTAACTATAATCATTACTACCCTATTGAAAATTATTCAAGAAATTCATCTGATTAGAATTTATTAAAATAAAAGTATATTTTAATAATATTTAGACTTCAATCATAAGAAACTCATATGTAACTTTTGTTAGGAAAAAGGAATTCTTGAAACATTTTTTTCATAGAATTTATAGTTTTTATTGTATATATCTCATAACTCCTAAATTTTCTGTCTTAGTACATAAACTAAGTTTTTCATATATATTTACTATTTAATTTTTTATTCATCAATAAAAATCAGCCTCAGATCGAAATAAAATATATTGTTAAATTTTATAATATATACTTAATATATTTATTTAACTCATTTCTATCCTATTTTTTATTTCAATACATTGACTAGATCATTGACATTTACAACTTCTTCTTACTTTTCATTCAAATTCTTTAATTTAACAATTCCATTTTTAACTTCATCCTCACCAATAACAATGGCATATGGAATCTTCTAATCATTTGCATAAGTTAATTATTTGCCCAAATTCCAATTTAATTTATAACAAACATCAGCTTTGAATCCATTAGCCCACAGTAAATCATATAATTTAAATTTCTCTTAATTCATGTCAAGATTTTTTGATGGAATTGTAGCTACAACAAAATCACTTTAATTTTCTCTTAATTAAAGGTTTTCTTTCTTTTATTTTTCTTCCAATATAGCAAATACTCTTTCTATACCAATGGATGCACCAACACATGGAATATTATTAGTTGAAAACATTCCAACTAATTAATCATAACGACCACTAATAATTATTTAAATAATATACCCTCCAGATATAGATCCTAATTATCCTCCCATAAGTACAGTTTCTTAAATAAGTCCTGTATAATAGTCAAGTCCTCTAGCCAAAGAAAGATCAAAAATAACATTCTTTAATCCATTCATACATCTTAAGATTGTAAATAATATTTCCATTTCATCAAGAGCTTCCTTTCCGAGTGTATCAAATGTTTTGTTTTCTCTTAATTATTAAATTAATTAGAAAGGTTCACCTCTCATCAATACCATTTTTGAAAGTATATCTGCTTACTCAACTGTGACACCCTTTTTCTCAATAAGTTCTTGTCTGACTTCATTCCATGGTTGTTTATCAAGTTTATCAATTGTTGAACATACTGTCTTGAATTAAGTTTAAGGGATTCCTGCCAATTAAATCATAGCATCTAATAGTTTTCTATTTGAAATTTTAATTTAAAAAGCTCCTAAATCAAGTCGAGTAAATATTTAGTCAATAATTTTTATTAACTCTGCATCTGCCACCATTGGATCATTTCTATTATTAGAAAATAATATTACTCTCCAGCAATATCAAAGTCACATTAAAAGAATTCTCTAAACCTTCCTTATTGAATTGATGGATTATCACGTCTGTAAACCTTTCCAATGTGGAATCTTTTTAATTTCTTGATACCATGTGTGGCTAAGAATCTGGCAAATGGCACTGTTAAATCATAACGTAATGAAAGAATTTCACCACCTTGATCTTACAAATCATAAATTAATTTTCCTCCTTCCTCTCCATATTTTCCTAATAGTGTTTCTTTTAACTCAAAAACAGGTGTATCTATTTCTACTGCACCATGCTATTCGAACACTTCTGTGATAATTTTAAATGCTTATCTTCTGATTACCATTTATTAGGGTAAGAAATCTCTTGTTCCTTTAGGGTTCTTGACAGCTACTTTCTTCTCTTTAACTTGTTACTATTTCTATGGGTGTTGTTATTATTGTTTAACTTCTGTGGGTTATTGAACCGGTTCTTGACCTTAATCCATAAATATAAAATAAAAATAATTACAAAAACTGTATAGAAATTTGGTCTAAAATAAACAATTCTTTCTTAGTCTAATTGAATTTATTAGTCTTTTAGCTATCATAATTCTTTTATATTTTTTATAATAAAATTATATAATTCACATTTCTATTGTTTTGTTTAGATAATTAGCTACTGCATTTAGGTAATGACCATTTAATCCCAATAAGAGAGTGAATTCATTTAACTGTACAACAAGAGGGACATACTCTGTATCATAGTCCAAATTTTGAGTAAACAATGCAAATGTGTTTTGTTTATATGGCGATGGGGTAATTAATTCATTGAAATAACCCATGGATAGAACACAATTAGTATCATTGCCAATAGCTGAGGAACCACCTTTTACCTAAATTTAAAAAATATATTAATACTCCCCAATGGGTATATAGTTTGGCTAATGTTGGATTAAATAATTAAACATATCCTATTAAAGGATAAAATATTTTGTAAAATTCTTCATTAAACAAGACACCTCTATTTAAATAATTCAGTGTTTATGCATATGAATTAGTTGTTGAATGAGTAAAATATTAAGCTTGTATTCCTAAAACTTCACCATCAAGTAATTCTTTTGCTTTAGATAATAGATCTTTTGCTGGTTGTCCCCCTTATGTTAATATGTTGTGAATTTCATTACTTCTATCCAAAACTTATTGTTATGTTAGGGATTTGATTTTAGCAATATAATCTTCCCTACTTAAATTATCTATATTCTCATAAGTGAGTAAAAATGATGTTAAGTAATATGCTTATGTTTATTTCAAACCAATGGCATCAACAGTTTCTTAAATTGATTCCAATGTAAGTACAGTTTACAAATATTCTGAATTAGCATTAGAGGAAAAGGTAATCATTCCATTTGCAATTTCAATCAATTAAACTTTATTGTCTACAATTTTTCCCATAGAGCCCCAAACTGCCAAAAATTAAGCATGAGAAGTATCAAATTCGGCAGCATAATATTTATTTACATCATCAAGGCTGACCCAACTTTCAGGATCAATAATACCTAAACTAGCTTATCTTGAAAATTCTATTGCTATTGTAATCTTGAAGACACTCATTAAATTTTGACTCTGATTTCCATTAAAATCGATAATAGTGGTATTATCTGATATAGCAGTTAAAGCAGTCTTTCCTGGATTTGTTTTTAAGAATTAAGCAAAAGATGGATTTGTAAAATCTTTCATTAAGAAGCTTACTAGCTTAGTGTCATTATATGTCCAAGAAAGAAAGCCTGCTGCTAACTCTTTTTTAAAGCCAATTACAACTATAGGTGCACTGGGCTATTACGCTGAATAGACCCAATATTCTATGGGTCCACAATGAGTTTTCTTTAGTTTCATCTGATCATTGAATTAATCTATAGTAATCTATGATTTTGTATCATTACTAAACATATGATAAATAACAGCGTAATTGTCTAATGTAAAATTATTTAGATTACCTTCATTATAGGCTTGCTTAAATATATTGAAATAAGCAAGATTGGCTTCATCAGTAGGAACAAATGAGCAAAAAGCAAATGCAGGTAAGAGGGTAAAGAGCAAAGTATTTTGAACAACTTTCATCATATTTTGGAACAATATTTATCACAATTTATTCTATATTTATATATTTCATATCAATCAATATAGAATAAAAATATATATAATCACTTTTCAGTTAACTCTCTAAATCCTTTCCAATTATTTCTAAGATAAGGTTCTTCCTTTATTACTCTAAGTAAGGTATTGGATGGTCCATCTTTATAATTTGGTAGATAATTCTAAATAAATAAACTAAATACTAGAGTTTCTTCAAATATAGTCCTGGCTTTATCCCAGTCTCCTGAAATATAGCAAGAAAATCCATCATTCCATTTTTTATAAAAATCCTAAAATAATTTGTTTTAAATACTTTATTAAAAAGTGCTCTTGCATTTTTAATATTTTAATCTTTAACCCATGTATCAGAGATTGCTACATGATTCTTCATTACTGCTTATTTTAATTTATCTCTCTTCATTCTCCGCAATACTTTTTATTTTTTCTTTAACTTTTATTAATCTGATTCAGATAATTATACTTTAATTCTATCTTTTTTAGCTGGATCTAAAACTGTTTTTTTTTTGTGAATTTTTCTTAATAGGGAATCGATATTTAAATCCACTGTAAAAATATCCAATGGTTCGATACTTCCTTTGACTGTTACTCTATCAATATGTCTAAGATTTTTTTATGTGGCCTTTGTAGCTATGTTTCTCAATTAACCAGAAATAAGTATCATTGAACCAAATTGTTTAGTGGCTGCTTCTAATCTAGAGGCCATATTGACATTTGGACTTAAATAAGATGCATCAATTTTATATTCTGAACCAATTGCTCCTTCAATAGCCCATCCAACATGTAAACCAAATCCCATTTTGACTGAATAATTTGGAATTCTTTAATTTAAACCTTCATGTTATTTGTATTTTTATAATTTTGGTGAAATTACAACATTTGTTATGATTGTAACAAATGAAAGAATTGCCATATCTGCAATTTGAGAAACATGATCATACATTTTAAGTTCTAATTAGCCACTTCTATCTTGAAAATAATCATTTTCACCAAATTTCCATACTAATAAGAAAGCATCACCAATATTTTTATTTGCACTTCCTGAAAATTAATCTACAACTCCATGAACTATTTCAGCTATTTCATTAACAAAGACCATAACATCTTATTATAATACTTCAGTGGCATCAGTAAAATTTCTGATATCACAAAATCCAAAAATAGCCATTACTTTTTTACCAGGAAGCATAGGATTAATTGAAGCATTGGCACCCATATTTTAGGCAATAATTTATGAGCCTGCTTCACCAAAACCTAATGCTAATAATGATCCTATTTTAATGATTAATTTTTATAGGATAACTGTTTCTAATCTTTCATCTTCTTCATCTTCTAATTTTTTCATTTATCCATCTTCTGCCATTTATATAAAAGCTTTATTTTCTTCTTCTTAAGCAGCTACTAAAGGATTTTCTGAAATTTTTTTGACTGTTTCGAGCATCTTTTCTACAGGTGTTAATATTAGATCTTGAACATCTTTAGAGAACATGACTGCTGCTACTGACAATACTATTGAGACAAATACAGTTCTAATAATAGATAATATAGAATTTAATTCATCATCGGCTGTTGTTTCACAAATAGAAATAGCATCATTACCACCTGTATCAGTAGATGTATAATATTAAAGTGAGCTATCTCTAAAATCTTAATAATAATATGGATCATCTTTTGGATAAAATATAGTTGTATTAATTTAAAAGAGTACTAAAGATGTTCTTTATTCTTTATGATAATCAATGAAATTCTATATTAATGTTTCGTAGATATCAGTATTTGTTGCCCAATATTAAATGGCTTACATACCAGTTGTAAAACTGACATTATTATCTCTATAAGTACTTAAATTTAATATAGGAACACTAAATAATATAAGCATAACTATTGTGATAACTCTTTTATTAGTTAATTCTGTTAATTCTTTTCCTATATTTGTTTCTTTAACTTCTTAATCTTCAGGTTTTGTAAATTTTTAACCATTAGAATTTTTAAGAGTTGATAATCTTTTATGTTAAATAGTATTTTATGAATGTATTTATCCAGATATAACTAATTATCTAGTTTATCTTCTTACATATCTTTAATTTAAATCTTATTATCCTGGACTAGGACTAGCTGAATTAAATAACATAATAGAAGTTCTTGGTTATACCATTTTTGTTGTTAATTCATGTGCATTACCATGTACAGCTTCACTTTAATGTTATTTAATAACTCTATCTGAGGAATCAATAGATTTTTAAGATGAGGCTGGATCAATTTATTATTTTATTGGTTCTTAATTTTAATCTACATCTTAAGGATTCTCTTATACATTATCATCTTCTTTCATTTCATCAGCTAATAATTTTTCTGCTTCTTTTTCCAATGATTATTTAGCATGTTTATACAATTTAGATAATCTTACTAATCTAACAACCCTAACTATTCTCCCAGCTCTAGTACCTACTCTTGATGCTCTTCCTGCCCTAATTTATTATAATAATTAATACCTAGCTAATTAAACTGCATTAATAGCTGCTCCTCCACTTGTACCAAATATTGCATTACTTATCCATCCAACATCTAATAACATTGAAACAGTTGATATTAAATCTAACCAGAAAAAGAATCCAAGAAAATAGCCATCCTAATTTAAGAAACATCAATACTTTACAAAAAGAAGACAAGACCAGTTCAATAAAAAATAAGCTCATGCAAATTAGAGTGATCACCCAAAATACTTCATCTCCATTCTTTTAGAACCATATAATACCTTATCTGTGGCTAATACTCGAACATCATCACCAAATAATGCATACACAGTAACTACTGTCATAAAGATCATATAATTGAAACTCTCCAAAAACAACTCAACTTTTCTCTTATGAATAATTCATTCACTTACACCAAATGTTATACTTTATTCAGAGAATGTCCTACCTGAACGAATACCAGTGTTGATAGATCTTCTATGAGTAGCTTATCTCATTGGTTATGGTTACTCCATGTCAGGTTGACTGCTTCTTTTTTGTGGAGAAGAGTCATCAACTTTAGATTATGACTACAATTATCATTATCTTTACTTTAATTGGTATACTATCAGGTCCATCTTCATTTTCCATTCTGATTAATAAATAAATAATTTCATATCATGGTCTGGAACTGTTTTTTTCATTTAAGAGCTTCATTAATATTAAAATGAAAATTTTCTATAAATATTCCTATGATCTCTTTGTTATAGGTGGTGGTTCAGGGGGTTTAGCAAGTAGTAGAGCAGCAAGTTAAATATAAGGTAAGAAAATTGGCTTAGCTGATTATGTTTAACCTACAATCCATGGTTAAACATGGGGAGCAGGAGGAACATGTGTAAATGTTGGATGTATTCCAAAAAAAATGTTTCATGTTGCAGCTCAATTAGGAGACTTTAGAAAAGATTAAACAAAGGTTGGATGGAGTGGAGTTGATGAAAAAGGGGAACATGATTGGAATCATTTAGTATAAGGAGTGAATAATTACATCAAAAGATTAAATTCAATGTATGAGAATATAATCAAGATTGCAGGAATTTAATACTATAATAGTACAGCTAAATTGATTGATAATCATACAATTGAAGTATTAAAATGATACTAAAAAGTTAACTGATGCAAGTGGATCTAAATCTATTGTGACTGCAAAAGACATTATTATATCTGTTGGAGCAAGACCTAAATTATATGATGGTATTGATCCACATTCATATATTACATCTGATGATTTATTTTGGATGAGAAAACCTCCTGGAAAAACATTAGTAATTGGTGGATCATATGTTGCACTTGAATGTGCTGGTTTCTTAAATGGACTTGGTTATGATACATCTGTACTTGTTAGGAGTAGATTATTAAGAAAATTTGATTAATAATATGCATCTTTCATTGGATAATTTATGAGTGAGCAAGGAGTCAAATTTCATTATGGTTGTACACCAACATCCATTGAAAACAAGGAAGTAACATGGGTTGATAAGAGTGGAAAAACATACAAAGAGAATTTTGATACAGTATTGATGGCCATATCAAGAACAGCATAAACAAAAACATTAGGTTTAGAGAATGTGGGTGTTAAAGTTGATGAGAATGGAAAAATAATTGTTAATGAAAAAGATTAAACTAATTGTGGAAATATATATGCTTTAGGTGATTGTGTTTCTGGAAGAATGGAATTAACTCCTACTGCTATTATGGCTGGTAGAAAACTTATAAAAAGATTATATTAAGGGGGTAAAGATTTAATGGATTATACTAATGTTGCTACTACAGTATTCACTCCACTTGAATATAGTTGTATTGGATTATCAGAAGAGATGGCAGTATAATAATATGGAAGAGATAATTTGAAAATATTTGAAAATGTATTTAAACCAGTCACTTGGAACATTAGTGCCAGAAACTCTAATATTTGTTAAGGAAAATTAATTGTGAATAGAGATACTGATAAAATTGTAGGATATCATTATTTGGGACCAGAAGCAGCTGAAGTTACATAAGGTTTTTCTGTTGCAATTAAGATGGGTGCTACAAAAGCAGACTTTGATTCTACTGTCGGTATTCATCCATCTGCTGCTGAAGTATAAATTATATATAAATTTAGGAAATGGTGTAAATGAAAAAGTTTAGATGAGTTTTATATTTATATTTACAAATATTCAAAATCTTCTAGGTTTCACTAAAGGAGGTGTTATAACAATAAATTATTAATTATTATAGTAATTATGACTTTCAAATTATTATTTCTTTGAATTACATAATTAATTATTATAATTAATTATAAATAATGAAAATATTTATTATTTCAACTGTGATATTATGTTTATATATTGCTTTGGACTTGGTATTTAATGATTAGATGTGGAATGCTAATACAGAGTTAACAGTCTATTTGTAAGCAAATCAATTTTAAGGAGAGAAGAGCTTTTTTTTATTTTTTTCATACTCACTTTATGGATTGCCTTGCTTGGCATTAATTGCTTTTCTTTTTATGGATAATAAATTAGGAGCATTACTTTATGGTTGTATGATATTAGTATCTGCAGCATTTAATTCATTGCTTAAAAATTTTTACCATTAACCTAGACCTTTTTGGGTGGAACTTGATATTATACCATTTGAATGTAGTACAGAATTTGGCAAACCTTCTGGTCATGCTATGTCTTCATCAGTAATGTGTTTTCTACTTCCAAGTATCTTATTTCCTGCTATATGGGCAAACTAATAGAAGTATACTAATCTTTACTTTACTAAGCAAAAAATATCCAATCCATTTAAGAGTGATAGCCATATTTATAATTGTGTTTTGGACATTTATGACTGGATTGGCAAGAGTATTTATGGGTGTTCATACATTTGGATAAATTATATTGGGTTGGTTTTATTCTGGATATATGATAATAAATTATATGGTGTATATACATGATCCTTTGACAAATTATCTGAAATCCTGCTTAGTTAATGGATCATAAATTCAGATAAAAGCAATTTATTTATTAGGACTATTTATGTTTGGATGGATTTGCATTGCTATTCTATTTTTAGAATTAGATGGTTATGTTTTTATTACACCTGAAGAAGCAAATTAATGGATGACTGTTGTTTATAAGAAATGTTCAAAATAAACAACTATTTATGATATTCATAGTGCTCCAGCCCTTTAAAATACCTGCTTTACTTCTAGTCTTTACATATTAATACTTTTTAGCTGTTTTTTAGGATTAAAAATTTCAAAGGGTTATTATGATGAGGGTAAATTTAGTGAAGCATATGAAAAACTCAACCTCAAATAAAAAATCTTCAGAATCCTTCTTCTTTTATTGACTTTGTCTCTTATTGTTCCTTTTTTCTTTATTAAATCATAAAATGTTTATGTAATTGCTGTATGCCAAGTAAATAAAGTAAATTACTTAGGTGCTTCCAATATCGATTTTAGGTGGATTGTTGTTGACATTTGGTTATTCTAAAGTTTTAACCTCCTGTAAATTAAGCATAGATGGAGATTTTGTATAGATCATGGTTTAACCACCACCAATAGTAGAAGGGTATAATTTTTAGTATGTAGAACATAGGAACTGCTCAGAAATGGGTGTGATTAGTTCATGATATGATCTAATTTGTTATTCATATTAATAAATCTTGATAAATCTTAGAATATAATAAATACTAAAATTTCAGGATAAACTTGTAATATATTCCAAAATTTTATTGAAATAGTTTTAATCAATAGTCCAATTATCATTATGTTCTCCCTCTGGAATCAAATACATTTATTTATTGACAGATTTATCAGCAAGTTCATATAATTTATTCATTTAACTGCAAGGGACCAATTCATCTTTTCCAGCTAATTATATATTATATTTTACATAAAATAAAAAACATGGGTATTCTTATTTTGTTAATGTTTTCAAAAGAGTTCCATAAATTTCTAGTAAATAAGTGTTTTGCAACAGTCAAATTTGGAACTAGATCATTCACTACATCAATTATTGAAGTAAATGTGTTTTCAACTACAACTGCTTTTATTTATTCTTTTTTTGAATCTTAGCAATATATTGCTGCATAAATGGCAACAGCTCCACCAAGACTTCGGCCATGTATATAAACATTATTGTTATCTATTTTAAGATTACCAAAGACATATCTGATAATCGCAATAGCATCCTTCTATATTCCAATCTGATTAGGTGTTCCTGTGCTTTCATCATACCCTCTATAAGCCACAGCAACAATATTACATCCAATTTTGTGATAATATTTTTCAAAATAATCTAATCTATATCCAAGATCTTGATTAATAAGATAATACTTCCCGCATTTTCGTGCATAAATATCATCGTTCTGCACTATTCAGGATTTTTTTATTTTATAAACCATCCTTTAAGTTAAATACTATCATGCTTAATTGTAATAATATCATAAGGTAATTATCTTTATAGTATATATGATCATACCTTGAGGATGGTGATCGGAATAAATAAGGATTTTCTTCTGATATTCCAACTCCATCAATATCTAAATCAAAATTATGAGTACTTGGAATATACAATATTTTTTCCTATAAAAATTTAATTCCAAATAATGCTATAGCTAAAGGGCCTATTCCTAGGGGAGTTTAATTTAAGATGAGTTCTACAAAGTTTTTACTAATTTTTTATTACATTATTTATAAACAAAAATACTACAATAAATCAAATTCATCTGAATATCGAAAAAATACTCTTCCTACCTTTGTTTGGACTGTTATCTTCTAAATTTTGAGTTTATCTACTAGTCAGATTATTTGAGTGTTTATCAAATTTGGAAAATTTTTACTATAACATGCAATGTTAAACATGTAGTTAAGCTAATTAGACTTTTGCTTAAAGGGTATCTTGTTCTGCTCTTTTTAATTCATCTTTTAAGAAGTTAATTTCTTCTGCTAAACTTAATTTAGTAGTTAGGTAATGAGTTTCCATTGTATTTAAACACAATTTCAGTTTTTCAATTTCCATTTTATGATCTTTTTCTTAACTAAAGTCTAGTTTAACTTTACGAATTTAATGAATTTCTAAAAGTTAAGATTTTAATTCTTTTTATAAAATCTCAACAGTTTATTCTAGGTTTGATATTTCTAAATTTTGAATTCTAAATAATTATAAAATTTACTTAATTGTATGTTTAGCATCATAAAGAGCATCTTTTAAGCTTTCATATTTTGCATGCCCATTATACTTTCTTCTTGCACTATTTTTAGTTTGAAATGAACAATACGAATCTGACATATGTGATGTTGGTGTTTAAGATATTGAAATTGTAGGAGAATCTTAGTGATCATTTTTTGATTATTCTCCCACTTAACTATCTTTCAATATATCACTTAACATAACTCCTTAATTTTAAATGGTAATTTCATGATCATTAAACTAAAATTTTTATGGAGTCTATGCTAATATTTTAATCTATTGATCGTAATGTTATGTCATTTTTTGTATACATTCATTCTAATCATGAATTTATTATTCTTATTCATTAACTTATTATTATAGAGCTTCACTTAATTCTTTGAATTCTTTTAGTGCTTGTACATGCTTACGTATTTAATTTTCTTAGTAAACTTATTTTCTTATCAAATCTTCTTTTTATTTTGTCATGCTTTATTTTTCTCTTGTTAAAAGAGAAAATTACACATAAGCATTCTCACATTTTTTATCACTTTTTAGAACCTATTACAAAGCAGAACTTAATCTAGCACTTATTTCTTGATATCTTTTTTCTCCATTTGCTTATTCTTGTATTTTTTCTTCTCTAAGTTAATTAATTTTCCTCTCTTAATCTGAAATTAATTTTTCATAATATTTATTTTTCTCCTCCAAAATATTAATTTAATGTAAAAGATCTTATTCAATCATTTTTGATTGATTCATTTCTTATTCTAAAGATTCAAATATTCTTTAACTAATGATTCTATCCAGGCCAGCTATTTAATCTTCATGAAGTTGTTGCTATATGTCAAGCTTTCGTTAATATTCTTAAATTTTAATTTCAGCATTTTATATCTCATGTAATTAATTTTAGTGATCAACAGTTATATGTGAATCAATTAGTTTTTCATTGTATTTTAACATTTCAATTTCTTTTGCTTATTCAGAAATTATTACTTCTTTTTCACATATCAATGAAATAGCTGTCTCTTCCATTTTCTGTAGTTATTATTTTAAATCTTCTATTTAATCGTTTTACTATTAAGCTTTTAACTATTAGATTTCTTTTAAGTAACGAATCTAAGCAAATAATTGCATCTTATACTTCATTTTCTTAATAAATCAATATTAACTCTTCAGCTTTTGCTAATTATTCTTGCATTGATTTAGCAAATTCTTAAAGTTTTGTTTTATCTGCATACTCAATTTGATTGTGCAATTCTCTTTCAAGCTCTTCATTTCGTTTTTTTATTTATTCTAATGAATTGTTTAACTAGTTTTGGATTTATTATAATACTTCTAGTTTCTACTGCTTAGACTGAAATTCTTGTAATCTGATTTACTTTTTAAGGCTTTCAATTTCAACTTATTATGTTTGAACTATTTCCATCACCTATTTTAGAAATGTTTGAATACTTATCTTTCATCTTACTCAGAATTCATTTATATTAATATTTTATAAAAAACTCTCTAACTATCCATGAACTATGATTTTGATACTTTTGAAGTAAATGAAAGTAGAATAACCTTGAATGTATGAATTGATTTTGATAATTTTCGGTAGAAAGACGAGGAAATAAAGAAATTGACACTTGACGAAGACTTATCGGAGATTAAAAGAGCTCAAATAATTTTAATGAGAGGCTAATAACGATAAAAATAAGCAGTATATAGCAATTAAAAATAGATTTATAACAATCTCCATAAGTTGCTTCCAATTGGATTTGATTAATTATTTCAATATATTAGAGGAGATATCATGGAGTAGAGTGAGGAAATTCAAATTATAGCTGCTAGATCTTTGAAAGATGTTAAAGTGAAGCCAAAGGAGATAATATAATTAGCTTTGCATTTCATTTAACTTTATTAGTAAAAGTTGGCATAGGCATGGATGCCAGTTTTTTAAAATTTAGTGTTACTGATTGATTACAAGGAATATCAGAGTTATTTGGAGAAAATGATTATTCAATTTTCAGATCCAAAACAGCCAGAAATAGGTCGGTGGGTTGGTGCAAAGTTAATCATATGCATAGCCCCTATTCTGAAGGATGAAATTAAAGGTCCTATTTTGGATAGAGTTCGCATATTATGCTGTGACTCAGATATTGAAATTCGAGAATTGGTTGCTGACGAACTATTGAGTTGTTTGATGTGTACTTTATCAGCAGATTTACTGGATCAATATTTCACGGATAAAATTAATGAATTGTTATATGATTCATAAATTAGAGTAAAGAAGAGTATGATTAAGACTTTTTTACGATTTCAACATAAATTACCAAGAAATGATTACAATGTAAAAATTAATTTTATAAATTTCCCAAATTTAGAAAAGATCATTGGCCATTTTCCTCGATTGTTTATCGACCAATAATATTGAATTATTGAGTGTGGCAGTTTAGTACAGTGGTGAAACATTTACATAAATCTAAGAAAAGGATGAAGAATTTAACAATAAATTTGCCACTATATATTCTAAATTGGGTTAGCATTAGAATGAAGAGATAAGAAAATGGTACTTATACAATTTACCAGGAATAATCTTATAACTACATGAAGGGCCTTATGCTAATTTAGTGTTGATGCCTTATGCAGACATACTACTTTAAGATAAGTGTCATAAGAACAAAATGTTAGCCTGTAAAATATTGCATGAAGTCTCGAAATAGTTTGATGTAATTGAAGTACATAAATGTTAAAGTACAGTTATGTGTTACAAAAAATGTGGCATTTGTTTGAGTGTGTGATCTAGACTGATGATATTGATTGTATTTTAGCGATTAATATTCCTTAAATGTATAAATTACTTCAAGGTAATGAAGAAAATTAAGAGAAATTGGTATTTTATTAGTTTAATGTAGAAAACTCAATTTACAGATATTAATTAGTAGTTTAATAAAATATATGAGAAGTGTCTTACAAATTTTAAATATAATTTGTAATTTTTGGAATATCTTTATGAATTTGTTGATTTGATTCATAAAAAGCATTTTGAGTAGTTTATTCTCCCGGCTATTTATAAGGATTAGAGGAATATAGAATGTGATATGTTATCAATGAAATGTTTAACAAAATTTTTTTGTACTTGCAAAGATTATGAAATATAAACTAAAATTAAGGATACTATGAATTTAATGTTTTTTAGAGGAAATAATAATAAACGTGTTAGATACATATTTTGGGTGTCAAATTTATCATAATAAATTAGTAAAAGAAGATTTTAGGAATTAAATGTAATATTTTTAATATTTTTTTTAGTTAAATTAAGTAACAACATATATATCTGATAGAGTTGCAAGTGTTTAAATTTAAATCATTAAAATATTGCCAAATATTTATTATTATTTAGATCCACTAGAGTACAATTTAATTAAAAATGTTAAAGGAGTAACATAATAAAATATGGCTTAAAAAGTGTTACAATAGATTTCTTAAATGTAGTAGAATAAAAATTTCGAATAGTAATAAGAAGAAATGTAAAAACAAGAAGAATAGATATATAGCCAATATATTTTGAAATAAAAGACAGATAAAAATAATGAATAAGCAGGATAATAAGATTTTGCTAATAAATATTTAAAGAAACCAATTCCAAAATTAGTTTCTTAATAATCTAAAAAGACTCCAAGTGCTTCTACCTCAGTTAGGTATTTATATATATCTAAATTAGACTAACTAATTAATCTTTTGGAGAATTAACTCCATAATACCAGTAATAATAATAAATAGCAAGAGTTCGAAGATATACTGATGCAACAAAATCAAATGTAAAGCCATAATCAAGACCTAGTGGATTTACATAAAAATGAGATTAGAGCTAATAAAATCAATAAAATAATTATTTATGAGCCGACAAATTTATGTTGGTCGTCTGAGTTCCAGGATCCGCCGTGAGCAACTGCAATAAGAGTTTGAGAAGTTTGGTAAAATCAAGGACATTGATTTACGAAACACTCATGCTTTTATTGAGTTTGAAGCCAACGATGATGCCAGAGTTGCCATAGAGAAGATGGACAACAAACGACTAGCTGATGGCAGTGACCGTATCACAGTCAAACCAAGAGGTAGAAAAAACAGATGGATGAAATTGAAAAGATGATCGACCGTAAGGAGCAAGAGGACCCACATCCAGAGACGTATGTTTCAATTGCGGCCGTAAGGGACATTGGGCTAACGAATGCAAAGAAGGTATGCACTTTTGGCATTTTTCCAGGCGACCTGAGAGATACATGTTACCGCTGTTTTAAAAAAGGACATGTTCGAAAGGACTGTACTAGATCCAGAACTCCATCTGATAGAAGAAAGTGATTATTATATATTTATATTTTAGGAGTCGTAGAGATAAAGAAAAGAGAAGAAGGAGATCATCATCTTCTTCATCTAGATCATCAGGATCATCAAGATCAAGAAGAAGATATCGATAATAATAGAAGCAATCAAAAAGACCAAATAGAAGATCCCCTTCATCTAGTGGATCAAAGTAATCAGTTACATCATAGAGTTCAAGGTATTTTATCTATATTAGTATAATTTAAGCAAACGACCATGATTTATTGAGTGTATTATTCATAAATCAATAACATTTCATCATTAATTAAATATTATGAATTAATAATCTCATTAAAGAATAGGTAAAGAAGCCAACATAGATAAAGCATAAAAGAGAATAAGAAATCTTTTTAATTTAGATATTATAGATAATGTTCAAACAAGAAAGAGTTAATTTATAAAATAGAATCATCCTGATCCAAGACAATTAATATCTGAAGGATATGTAGTACATTCTTTGCCTTTAAGAACATGTGATTTTCTTAAAATTCATAACTATCCTAAGTTAACTAGAAGTTATATACCTACAACTGATGATAAATCACCATTAAGAACTAATACTTAAATTGCTAGAATTATGACATCAGCAAAAAAATAAAGGGGATAAATATTACATTGGATGATAATTCAACAATAATTGCTGAATTACCGGCATTTTATACAAAAAATCAATGTATCGTTTTATTAAGTTGAGCAAACAGTAGGCCACAAAGATCTTTACCAACTAATGCAAATATTGCCATTCGAATCAGATCTTTTAGTCGAGTAACTGATATTTGTAATCCCTCCAAAATATATAAATTTAAGTCATCAACTCCATATAAATCAAAAAGAAAAAGCCTTCATTAATATCTTCTTAATAATGAAATTAGTGTAAATAGTTTCATCTATGAGAATTGATTAATAAATATTACTTAAGTATAAAATAATTATAATCAATAAAATTTTATTAAAGCATGGAAACATTTTTAGATGATTAGGATATGGAAATATTTGAATAAAGAAATCAAAAAAGTAATTAAAGCCATATTAATAGTGAGTCAAGCAATTACAATAATAGTCTCTTTAATTTAAAGAATAATTACTAAAACATATATCAAACAAAGATTATGATTGTAATTTACAAATACCCATCCCTCACCCTATAGAAAATATTTAGCATCCTTAATAATAATTTACTTAAATAAAGAATACAAACAAATTTATTGATCTTCCTAGCAATAGATCAAATAATAATTAAAACTCATCGAGAGAGAAAAATACATAAGCAAAAGGATTATATGCTTTAAAAAACAGTTATTTAATGAAAACTCCAAAAAAAGATAGTATGTATTAAAGTCCCAAATCATTTGTAGTGAGTGGTGCTTCAAAAAAGAAATAATCAGAGATTTCAATAAGCAATTGTTCAAAGTCTTCAAGAAATGAATAACCTTCAAAAGTTCAAAAAGGAAACCTTACTCCAACTACAGCTAACTCTACCTATAAGAAATGGTTAGGAATAGAAAAATAAAAATATAATTATGCACAACCTTAAATGAAAAACCAAACAGCAACTAAAACTAATAAATCTGATAATAATATCAAAATGAAGACTGATACATCTCTATTGGGAAAATCTACAACTGGTACGAAAGCAAAACCTTAGAAAGAAAAAAGTCCAATTAATTAATTTGATTCATGGTATGATTCTTAAAAAGTGTGGTATGATGATTTAATAAAATAAGGTTAAAATAAACTGAAGAGAAAATATTCAAACAAAGGCTCCAATTAGAATCAGAAATTGAAAAATAGGAATAATTCAGTTATTCACCTAATATATAGGAAGGATCAAAATATATAGTTTAGCAAAAATATCACAATGCTACGTTACTATAAAGATAATAATATTATAAAGAAGAGTAATAATACAAATCTTTGCAAAAAAAACTTCGTGAAGAGGAGGAAAAAAAGGCAAAAAAAATTAGAATCAGTCCTATGTCAAGAAAAATATTAAGAAGTGCTTCGCCAAAGTCTAATTGTTCATTTACTATATGCAATTCCTCTAATTAGAATTACTCTACTTTAGTTTCTAAATGAAATGAATGATCATAATTTATTTTATACCAATAAATTTTAAGTTATGAGTATTCTTTTTGTAAAATGCATGAAGTGTAATGAAAAACCAGCCACAATAAAATGTTCTCAATGCAAAGTGAATCAAGTTTAGAGGCTGTGTTATAATTGTGACACAGTAGTGCATAAAAAAAAGGATGCATTGGATTAATAACATAAAACAGAGATAATACCTTATAAAGGTAAGATCATTTAAGTATGAAATAGAAATGTATCAAAATTAAGGAACTGCGGTGAAAGTCACAGAATTACAAACATAAGTAAAAAATCTTTAATTTCAATTAACAGAGCAAATAAGAATTTAAACAAAAACCAGAGATCAAACAATAAATACAAAAGCCTTAGTCAGCACAATCAACGAAATTATTCTCGAACACAGCAAAACCGAATTAACCTGATCTGCCAATAAAAGATACTACAGTATATAATAAGTTCGACAAATCAGCTAAGGAATCTCCACAGCCAGTATATTAAGCAAAGTCAAAGGCTAACCCATTTTAACAAATAAAGCCTGAAACAAAATAATAATAAAAAGATCTTAAACAGGAGTAAATTAAGCAGAGCGATTCTGTATCTTACATTTTATGATAATTAGGATTCTAAAAGTAAACTTAATGAAAAAATATAATTGGAGAAAGAGCAAAATTATTAGCTAAAAAAAGAACTTTAGTAAACAAAAGACTAATTTTAGAATATTAATAAGGAAATTGAAAGAAAGATGTAACATATCAATATATTATAGTCAGCAAAATTCTAAAGAATTGGAGAAATTGATTAATGAATTGAAAAAGGAAACAACTGAAGACAAAAAGAAAACTTAGTAATTAACTGAAGATGTATATTTATTTTTTATCAAAGGTGAAAAAATTAAAAGAATAGCTTAAATCAGCAGACTAATAAGCATCTAAAAAGATAGAATAATAAAAGAAACAATATGAGAAAAAAATGGAGGAATTAGAATAAATAATTAATGAAAAATAAGCATAAATTGATGAGATTGCCTAAGAATTTTAAAATTATAATTTAGAAGAGATATAGGCGAAAATGGAAGAAATGGCAAATGACAATAATATGAAAGATCAGTAAATTGAGGAAATGTAGAAATAATTGCAAGAATCTGGCCATCCATAATAAGTTGATGGAGGAAATAAAGAAGAACTTGTAACACATTTGGAAGAGAAAGATTAAGAAATCAAAAAATTAGAAGAATTGATTGAAAACTTTAAATAATTGTATCAACATATGCTTGATGAAAAATAAACATTAATGGATGAAAATGAAAAACTGCAATCTGAGAATAATTAATTTAGAGAATTATTTAGTGTATTAATTGATATAAATGAAGCAAAATCTTCATTTGTTCGGTATAGATCCTAATCAATTGGACGAGGAAGAAGGAGAAGACGGAAATGATGATGAGTAAGAAGTCATTTAAGAGGCTGAAGCTGAAGATTATCGACATGACGAAGGTAAAATATTATTATATAAAGATGATAATTGAAGTTTTAATTGAGTGATTATTTGTTATTTTTTTATTTAAAATGAAAGCAAGAAAATATTTTATTTTAGTAAGTGAAAATCTCAAAAGTAGTTTTTATAAAACAGAGAAATCTGTTAAGACTAATTTGGAAAAGCAACCATTTTAAAAGAAATTCACATTTGATAGTGAGTAAGAGGCCATTAAATTTCAATAAGATTTAACCCAATGTAGTGGAGTTGAAAAATTTAAATAATTAGAATTTGATTATGGAATAGCATAACAACTTAAACAATATGAACAGAAAATAATGAATAGTAAAGCCTTTAGAGAAGATGATGTTGCCTCTGAAGGAGTATCTATTAATCTGAGAAGACCTACACATATTTATGTATTATGGGATAAAAATTCTAAACCACAAATTTATTTTGGTAGTGCCACAGCCAAAAAAAATTCTAAACCTGACACTGAAATGAAATAATTCCTTTAACCATCTGAGGCAATAGCTTATATAAAATAAATTCTAGAATTTTTAGAAAAAAATAAAATTCATGCTATTTATGGTTAAGATGATGAAGAACTAATATAGGAATAAAGTGATACTTATTAAAATAAACCTTTTTTTTAAAATGATGAAGCTAAATTATTTTCATTAGATTAACATTATAAATAATTACTTTCAAAACATGTACTTGAATAAATGAAAGAAATCAAAATTGATTATTCAAAAGAATATGCATTTCGTTGCTCAAGTTTTAATACTGTGCATTTCCATTCAGCAATAGGTGTATCCTTAATAAATTTAATTACTGAAGAAGTAATAAGAAACTAAGGAGTTTATGTATTATAAAGAAAACCATCGGGATTACTGCTTTTATCTGTTTTATTTGGACTACGCTACAGCATTTTTTTGTAAATTCCTTCAATTACATTCCAGATAGCAGCTTCACAAGATTATTAATTTTTAAATAAAATGACTTAACCTTCACAGCCTTTGTAAAAAATGACTTTAGATGCTATTAATAACTATTCTTAGCTCTTGAAATCTGTTGAATATTAATTAGTAGATAAAGAAGATTGTTAAGATTCTTATCAAGCTGCAGTGAAAGCATTTTAGAAATTTGCATATTTAAATGAAAGATCAAAAAAATTTAGACATGATAAATCATCAGATTGATAATTGTATTTATTGTTTTGAATTTAATAATCATTTCGGTTTTTCGGCAACTAATAAATAGCAATCAAAAGGTAATGGTTCATTTTTCTCTCTTCGTTACTTTATAAAATCATCAATAGCTTCAAAATATTTCTTTTTTTATTCTTCTGTTGCCTAAGCCAAAATACCATCAATCTCTGGATTAAAAAACTCTTGAATATTTTTCATATTAATAACATCAAATGGATTCATTTATCTCCAGCAAACTTATATAATATTAAGAATTACGAATATTTACAAAGCCTGCAGTTTTGGCTAGAGTTATTAATTCTTCTGAGCTTGTAAGAAATCTTCCTCCTTGCATTCCTACAGGACTAAGACCTGTTTAAAATGCAATTTCTTTTAAGAACCAAAGTGCAGCACAATTTTCCTTGCTTCCCCATACTGTAATTCCCATTCTTCCACCTGGTTTTAAAACTCGATATGCTTCAGACATAGCCTTTAATTAGTCTTGAATCAATTGATAAACCAAGTTGCAAATATAAATATCAAAAAATTCACTTTGGTATTAGCTTAAGTCATCTACACTTCCTATTGATAAATGATAATTGACTTTCTAAAAAATTTCCTCATCTATTTTAGAATATAGAAAATACTAAATTATATAGATTCAACCTCTTCTTAGGTTAAATGATCTAATGAACCTATTATTGGAGACATCAAAAATTTCTTCATTCTTGCACCAGCTCTCTGAACCATCTAAGAACTCAAATCAAATGCATAGAGATGTGAACTTGGCTTTTTCTAGTTAACCATGTGTTAATGAAGGTATCCAGCTCCACATCCAGCATCAAGTATTCTAAATTATTATTTATTTTACGTATCTGCATCTTCGTATTAAACCATATTCAATAGTGTCATGCAAAATACAGATGTATTTTTCTAGACTCTTCTTGCATATTTTTCACTAAAACTATCCCAACCCTTAGCTGTTCGAAATACTACGTCAGTTTGCATTCAATTAAATATATAATACAATTGTTTATGTATACAAATAAATTATTTATAGAGTAAAATATTTTCATCATGTAATTAATTAAAATATAGTCAACATTAATTCATTTCTTAAAGATATTATTTTTAGTTTCAAGTAGATTGATGAATTCAGTTAGATTGATCTTCATTAAAATAAAATTTACCATACCATCATTATCTGTATCACACTCTTATAGAATCTCTTGCCACATATCCTCATCTATATCGTCATCAAATAATTCATTTATTTCCTATTTTGTAATAAGGCCATTGCCATCCAGATCAAATAATTTGAAAGATTATTCTATTCTTCTTTTACTCAGGGTTTTCTCTTTATTGACTGAAGCCGTAATAAATTCACTAAAATCCACTTTACCTGATCCATTAGCATCCAATTATGGAAATAATTCTTCAACTACTGTTTCAGCAGCCAACTTATCTCCTTTATAGATTCTTAAGTAAGCTTATAATATATTATTATAATTTAACCTTAATAAAGCTCATCTTTACTAACAGTTCCATCACCATTTTTATCAATATCTTAAAATATTTTTAGTAAATCAGCTTTTTCTTAGGTTGTGACCACTTGCACTGTAATAAATTAAAATATTGCATATTTTAATTTATTTTTAGAGTCAAAATCTTACAATTTACTCAAAGTGCTATTGTTAATTAATCCTTTTGATTTATTATTTCTTATCCAATCATGGCTGAGGGCATCTGCAGCTGAAATTCTAAGATTTGGATCATAAAAAAGCATAAGTCTTATTAAATCTTTTGCTTAATTTGATACTTTTGCCCAATCAGTGCTATCAAATACATATTATCCACTTTTAACCTTCAATAGTACTTCTTATTCATTAGGTCCAAAAAATGGAGGATATCCACATAATAAAATATATAAAATAACTCCAAGTGACCAAATATCACATTTTTCATCATAATTAGCATTTAATACTTCTGGTGCAACATAATATGGCTCAAAATAAAATGATATTTTACAGTGCCAATTCTTTTCTTCAATTTTTCTGAATTTTAAAGTTTGGTACTTGCTCCGAAATCAATAATTTTAATGGATGCATTATTAGTTTTTTGATCAAATAATATATTTTCTGGCTTTAAATCACGATGAACAATTCCCCTTTCATGACAATATGAGAGAGCTGATAAAATTTACTTTATGTAATTGGCAATCTCCCTTTCTGTAAGAGTCTAAACTTCTTTAATTTTTTCGAACAACTCTCCACCATCACAATATTCACTAACTAAATAATAACTATATGTATCTGTAAAGATTTCATATAGTTTTACAATATTAGGATGATCAATATCCATTAAAATAGCTGTTTCTTCAATTAATTTTTCTTGATCCTCCTGTTTCATTTTTTCTTTCAAGATCATTTTCAAAGCTCTAATCATACCTAACATTAAGATTGTGATTCTCCTTACCAGTTTGTTTGTGAACAACCTTATAGACTTTTCCAAACCCCCCTTACCCAATCATTTCTTTTATTAAGTAAGAGTCATTTATATTCTTCTTAGAATTGACTCGAACAAACATAGTCTATTTTATATTCCATTGTTTGGAACTGGTTTTCATATATTCTTGTTTAACTTCCTGATCAGTGATGTCTCTGGAACACATTGTGTCTTTTTTCGGGAAGTTAGCCTCTTTTTCTTTGTGATATTGTTCATGGTCAAGGTCAATAATGTTTTCAATAAATTCATTTTAGAACTACTCAGATGATTCTTTAGGTGTGATAGTGTGGCTCGCAAAATCCTTCGAAATCATGGTACATTACGGGAATGATTTACAACAGCCCATAATTATATAATAAATATTTCATTATTAGATTATTTCTTCATAACTAACCTTACGTTATATGTTTCTGTGAATATTTCATTCAATATTAAAATATTATGACCCAATATATTTCTTGTTTTTGCTAATTAAACAGATCCTATCTTTATTGAATTGGCTAAAATCACATTGAGTAGAAAAAAGCTAATTTTGAATTACTTAACTTTGCTTTTCTTGCTCTTCAACAATTCAATATAAATTCCAATAATTAATATCTTTTTTATAATCTTCTTTATAAAGGTGTAAACTTATACTCTTTGCACCAAGAGAATTATTTCTGATTTGTGGCAAATTTCTGAATATGAGGGGCTAAAAAAATAACTACTGCCTATATCGAACAAAAATATGGTATTTAAAATCTTGAGAGATGAGATCATTACCGTTCTTGTTCTTGGTTCTTGGGAGTACTGTTCTCCCACCATGCAAAATGTCCCCTCATCTTCCTCTTATCTTAGCTACTAAATTAGCAGGCAAAACACACTTATTTGAGGATACCTGCCAATATAGACTGTTATATCGTACACCATCTAGTTAGACTCAAAATTAAAAAAGCAACCTTTGCACCTCAAATAAGGAAAATCGTCTGGCTAGAAAATTATCTGACTCACTTTCATCTCCTTATCCTTATAATCTACAATAATCCTCGAGTTTCTTTAAATAACTATCCGATCATCTCAATACCCCTTCTTACTCCTTCTCCTGAAACCTACCATTCCAATGAAATAATGTAATTTATTTCATGAATTAATTAAGGGGTGCTTGCTTTCTTTCTCATCAATTACTATAACGTTCTTTAATAGTGGTATATTTTTTGGGATCTAAAAAATGCTCAAATCTAGATTCACAAGATTCATATTTTTTCTCTTGTAGAAATATCAGTATTCAATTCTTGCCGAAATATTTCAATGAAGTACTTGTTT
>JMSD01000027.1:0-57644 GCA_000715435.1 Paramecium caudatum
ATAAGATAATTCCTTTATTTGTTCACCTTGTACAATTTATAAATCACAATCACTCCATTCATAATCCGAGATAAATATTTTCATTTTCATAATTTTATTTCTATTAAATATTATGTAAAAAAAATTTTTAATCAATTTTTTGTAATTCAATAAGAAATAAATTAAGCATGGATAGAATCCTCCTCAAATTAAAATTTATAAAATGGCAAAATAAATTGTATTTCAGATTTGATTCGTCATATATAACTAATTATAAGTTCCTATTAAAAATAATATGTATAAATTCATTATATATTTTTATTCATTAATCTTGAAGTTTATTATTATTCCAAGTTCCCCTAATTTATTTTCCATCTAATGTTAAAAAAACTCCTGTTCCATTTATTTTATCATTTGCAAAGAGTCCTGTAAATCTCTCAGCATTAGTTAAAACAAGTTATCCATAACCATGCATTTTACCACATTCAAAGTCACCATCATAACGAGCCCAGTAATTTTATAGTTTATCAAAATCTTTATAATCAAAGGCTTCCATTAATATTTTTGGATTTCTGTTTTTCAAAATACCTGTTCGGTGAAATCTTATCTGATAATTTATATTAAATTTACTAATTATCATGAAAATATCCTTCATAAATGACTTCATTATCATCATTAAATAATTTCCCTTATCCATTTTTTTTTCCACCTTAAAAGTTGCCTTCATACATTAAACCATCTGGAGTAGATTCCACACCATAACCATCTTAAGTTATTAATTTTTTGCTTCCTCCTTTTGATGCTTGTTCTGTTTCAAATTTTTTAAATAAATTTTTTTTTTAAACTTAAGGAGAATATGATTCTTTTCTTTATATAAAAGACTAATTTTATAAATTTTTATACACTAGATGCTCTTGATTCTTTTGAATTTTTCGATAATACTTATCTTATTGACATATGGGAACCTTTTTATAATAAAGACTGATTGGATAATTAAGAATTAATCTCTGGATGAACCAAGGAATGTTATTTTGTTGAAAAATTTACCTAATTCTTATTAGTAACTACTTTTCTATCATTTAAACTATATTAATAGTCTTCACTGGTCCAAATTTAGGCTAATCTTTTTCCTCTTAATTAAGAAGAATTTAGTAATTCATCTAATTCTAGAAAATCACATCGAATTTTTGGATCATAATTTAACATTGCTTATAATATTAAAGGCAATGCTTCTCCATATCTATCATTTACTCTATTTATTTATTCTTAAAGTAATTTTTCATCAATCATAAAATCTTAATATAATGATAATGATTATTTTACAGAACATAATTCTAAAGTCATCTATTAATAGATATATATTTTACCAATCCCAAAATAAATACATTACTTTTAAATTAATTATAAGATTCCATTTTTTTATTGTTTATTATTTACCATTATTCTGGACTTATAAATGGAAAATTTGAAAGTTCTACTATTTCTCCATTTATTGCCATTTAATATAATTGATTAAATGAAGAATCCTCTTGATTTTATATTAATGGACTTTAAATTTTTAAACCAATTGCACCATTTAATAGGTTTGTTAAATAAATATTTTCAAATTTAAAGTTTTATACAGCTAAACCTTTTGATTGTAAAAATGCTTAACTGCCTATCAAAGAATCAAGAAAGAAAAGAATTTCTGTTTCTTCAAAATATATTTTCTTTCTGTATATTAACTCTTATGCTAAATTAGTTTCATAATAATCTAAAAAAAGTGATATTTTGTAGGAAGTGTCAAAGAATTAATCGATTTTCTTATATTACATAGCTATTTATATTTTTTATGTATACCATGTATGATTAACAAATTTGGATGATTAAACCCATAAAATTTGGCTTCATAATATTGTAATGCTTATTAAAACTCTTCTTTATCTGCAAAATGTATTAATTTATGAGCTAATTTGAAATCAAATTATCTAGGCTCTCTAAATTCTAAAATGTCAATAGGTCCATATAAAGAATGTTAAAAGTCTTCTTAAACAACAATAAAATCATTGCTAATTTATTCAATGATATTAGCTGTTGTATTTGTATTAAAATTGCTGACCTCAAGATAAGACTTACAATTATTATATTGGCATGTTCCCATTATTTAATTATATCAAGACAGTTATAATTATTGCTTAATAATCAATTCATTAAAAATATTGAGGAGATCCATTTTCGGTATTTGAGGTTTGTGTTTGATGATCATATGAATTAACATTTAATAATCTTAGGCACTAAAAATTCCATAATCAGAAATTATTTAATGAATTTCTGCTAGTAATTCATCATAATTTGTATTCAAATCTTTAACTAAGGAATCAATCTCATTCCAGGGACTAAATAATAATAAATATTACATTTAATCTTCTTTTTTATTTATTCTTAATTCGTTAGCTTTAACTCTATATAAAGCTCCTAATTGAATTGTGCTAAATGGAAATATTTTTTAAGGTGATTTAACATTTTTTTATCTACGTAAAATAGGTTCTTAAAATAATAGTTAGGTTTCATTATTTTTTGGACTTAATGAAGTAAAACTTTCTGAAACAGTTTTTCTTCTAAATAAATATGTAGGATAAAGTAAATAATCCTATTTTCTATTCATTCTTTTGTAATTCAATGGTTCAATATTTTATTTTGGAGAATTAGGCATCTTACGAGGAGAGATTAGTATTTAGGGTATTTGTTATGATATTTCTTTAAGTTGCTGAAGATGATTCCATATTTGTTATGTAATCATATTTCGACCACCCAAATTACGCGCATCAGGAGTAAATGGAGGCATACTTATAAAAAGTTGTTAAAAATTATATAAAAAATCACTTTATTATCAAATCTCTAGCACTCTTTAATGCAATATTTACTTACTCCTTTGGTTAACTTTCTGCTTATTCACTCTCTAAAATTAAAGGTATATCTGATGTTTATGTATTTTCACTTCTTGTTTTCATTCTCTAAACAAATGGATTACATCGACTTGTTTCTCTTACACTTATATCATTATTTAAACTAATCCATGGTTTACTTTTTATTTCATTTTCTGTAAACTCTCTTCTACATAATGGACAACATTTTTATGTTTATAACCATTTAAATAAACAATGTTAATGAAATAAATGAAAACAAGGAGTAATTGAACAATGATCTATATGATCTCTTTCTGTTAATCTTCCTTATTCTGGAGGAGCCATTGATTCTAAGCATACTACACATTCTACGAATTCATTTAATGATGGATATTTCTCTATTAAATCTAAATAATAAATTTAAGGAAAATATGTTTATATAAATTCTATAGTAAAACCATCAGGTTTTTATTAACTTTCTTATATTCTTCTTCTCCTTCTTCTAAATTATCTTTAAACTAAAACAATTTATTATGTTTATTATCTTTATTTAATCTTTTTAAATATTAAATATGTTATTAATATAAAACATATCAAACAAATTGATTATAATATCAATTTTAAATGATATGGATCCTATTCTATTATATATTCTTTTTCAAAAAGATCAAAATAAAATATAATTGGAAACGAATGATTATTAAAAAATCCTATATTTAATATTGTACAATTATCACACATTGATTAATAATAAATTAAATCTCCTTTCAATTAATATATTTATATTGATAACTTTTTAGGTATTATATATGCATCATAATGCATATTTGGTATTTAATGATTATTTATACCATCTACTCCTAAACCCATTAACATTTCTGCAGATTAATCTTTAATTCTTAATTTTAAACTCTCATTTTAATTTAATTGTTAAGTTTAAAAGGCTATATATACCCATTAAAAAGGTTTAATAATAATATCATATTCTATTGAAAGAACAGCAATTTATCTTTAAAATTAACAAAATTCACCAAAATAATTAGGTTTACATACACATTTTCGTTATATTTAATTACTACAAAAATTACCAGATGATAAACATGGTGATGAACATTATTTAGTTTCATTGTTTATTTTCAATGTAAAGTTAGCATATTAATTATATGATTAATTTAAGTAACCAGCGTAAATGTATAATTCATTAGTAGGATCTGTAAATATAACATGAATATCATGATTAGTAATAAAAGATTCATGATCATAATTTAATGAGGGTATTCTATCTTATCCTTCTGCATAAAAAATATTTTCAAATTTTTATGTTGATGCAGCTAATATAAATGGTTAATTAATATGTGAATAAAGAGATACTTAAATTTCTAAAGATGGTTAATTTGTCAATTGAATAAAATTTAGTTAGGTTTGAGCAAAGATGGATAGTATTTATAGAAATATAAATAACATAAATAATTCATTTACTAAGTTATTAAGTTTATTCTTTTTCTCAAAACTTTTTGAATTCATACATATTTTTATTTGCGCCTTCTAAAGTTTCTTTAATTTAATCCCATTTTCATGATTTTTAGCGATAATGAAATTTATTAGATTTGTATTAAACTGGTTAAGTTCGATGTCTCAGGTTTCTACCCTAGGAGAATTCATTAATTTAACGGATAATATTAATAATTAATCAATCCTCTACGTTCCAATTCTTCTACAATATTAGTACTTATTATTTCTTCTGATGGTATTACCATTGGTAAAGGTCTCAAAAAAAGTGCTATCCCATTCTCTTTTTTTTCATTATACGCCCTTCTATAAGCATCAAAATCTTAGTTCCATTTTGATAACACATTTGTTAATAATTTTTTATACATCTACTACACAAATTATCTAAAATAGGGATTACTATTGATCTTACTAATCATGAATTAAATAGTAAATTGGATCTCTTTTATTTTTATTCTACTGATTTTATTATTATTAAACTTGTTATGAAACTTATGCTTGTTTTGCTCTTTATATTTCTGAATATATTGATTTGCATTATTACAATATAGCATTTTTCATTTATTACATAAATTCTAATCTTTTATTTTTATGTCTAATAAGCATTATGATACATTTTTTAACTATATTAATATTTATAATACATTTACTTAAATTAACAGTATGTAATCCTTTAGTAACAGTATAATATGAACGAATATTTTATTTCATTATCTCTTTAATTAATTTTTATGCCTTAACTTTTACTTACTTTTTTTGGTTTTTAAAATATAATTAAAGTGTCATTTTACAAGTTAACAAAGACCTCAATTTTATTGTTGGTCCTAAATGTTCTACACTTATTTTCATTTTTTAAGAAAATAATAATTTGTATCTATTTATTTTATCATTTCTTTCTTTTATTTTCTTTTAAGTTTCAATAAATGTTTTTATAGAAGGAATCATATAATTAACTAAATAAATAAATTTTATCCAATTCTTTATTACCCAATCTTTACGTAATTATGTTTTTTAAATTGTAAATTATTTTAAACGTATCTCTTTAACAACATCATGCAATGCAATTTAAGCTATTCTCTTTAAACTTTATTCCTTTTATATTATTTTTTATTTATATTTAAGTTCTTTTAATCTATCTGTATTACAAGGTGATTCAATTCTCTATTTTCTTATTAATGACATATTGAAATTAATAAAATTTAATGATTTCTATCTTAACTTACGTTTTCTTAAGATTTCTTCAGCAAGTTCTTCAACATCAGGTGTAAATTCAATTTTTGATTTTAATTATGGAATTCTTCTTGGTTTAGGAGGTTTAGCAAATTCATTTTTAATTGTTATAGTTATATCATTTTAAGCTAATAATGCAACATATAGTGTTTAATCAGTAAAAATATTTCCATCTTTAGATGAAAATTTAAGAACTCGTCCAAATGTTTCCATTTCTGCATTAAACCTGTTTGGCTATTAAAATTTAACAGAACAAAATAATCTCATTTTAGTATTTGGATCACCCTTTTTAACATATATAAATAAAGTAACTGGAGAAGACTTTTCAAATATATCTAATGATGTGTACAGAAATTAATTTCGTTAAAGATGTAGTAAAGATTCACCCCATGCATCAAGTTTACTATTTTAAATAGGACTCTTTTTTGTATGTGATGAATATCTACAAGTTAAATTATATTCTTTATAATCGAATGCTCTATGACTAAATTAATCAAGTAGTGCAAATTTGCTATTTAAGTTTAACTTCTCTTCACTTAGTATTTGAGAGTCCAATATAACAGAATCAGCTACACTTGGTGGTTCAGTTGTAAAAATTTTAGGTACAACAGAATGAAAGTTTTTAGATTTATAATATTACATTAATTATCAATCTTAAATGGCTTCTCTTTACTCTTTTCTACTCAATTCTATGAATCGATCCTCTATTTTTGTATATAATGGATTTGGACCTCTAAATATCATCTTACATATTTTATATGCTTTCCTATAATATCCAATATTTCCAATCTTAAATTTTTTATCTATTATTTTATCCTAATTAGATAATGCTTCAGCCTTTGCTTACATTCTTATTTAAATTTATTTCCCAACATCTAAATTTGTTTATTTTCTTTATAATTTTCCTACTCTCATTGATGTTCTCTCTGTTGTTTATTTTTTTTCTAAAAATTTCTCTAATTTTTAAAGTAAATATAATTCAAATCCATTATTTTTGTAATCATCAAAATATTTACTTAATTATTCATTTCTTAAATATATTTATACTACTATTTTATATCTTTCATCAGCTGTTAATTTATTTAATTAACTATATGATGCACATTCTAATATTATTTTTACATTCTCTTCTTGTACTTTCTCCATGTTTTCACATAATAATGCATATCCTTCATAAATCATTACTCCATATGGATGATCAAAAGTTGGACATAACTAAATTATAAACATATATTTACTTTTTCTAAATTTTCAAGAGCTCGATCTAACATTTATTATGCTTAATATAATCTTCCAGTATTAAATGCTATTCTATATTATAATATATCACAATAAACTATACTATAATGTTCTTATACATTAACTTAACTAAAATATTCTTTATAAAATCTATAACATTAATCTAAAAGATCAAATATCCATTATGATATTAACTATTCACTTAATCTATCTTCTATATCTTCTGGAGTTGCAAATTTATATGCTAAAGTAGATTTATAAATATATGGTTCAAAAAATTCAGTTTCTCTTCTTGTATAAAAATATTATGTTTTAAAGTCTATTTTAACATTCTAAAAATTATTTTCTTCTTTATTTCTTAATAGATATTCCGAATAAGTCATCAATGCATCAACATAAAGAATACTCTTTCTACCAACTGTTTTCCTTATTTTCTCAATTAAACGAACTAATGATCGAAAAAGAGGAAATTTAGTTTTTTTTTCATATATTTTCACATAACATCTACATAAACTACATCTAGATCTCAATGTAAATAAATGATTAAATTAATCCAGTAAATCCACTATTAATTTATCATCTGTAAATTTATCCTTAAAATTTCCAGTTACCTTTACAAAAGGAATCTTTAAATCTTCATCATAAATCATTTTTTTCTTAAATCTTTTAACTGCTAAATCAAAAAATTAATATGCTTTCTCTGTTTCTCTTATATAAATAAAATATACACCAAATGAATATTCAAAATATTTTTTTACATAATCTTCATCTTTTTATAATTAATTATAATGATTAAATAAATATTAAAATTACCTTTATGCTTCTTTGTAATCTCCTGTTATAGCATAAAACTCAAGTAATTTCCATTCTACTTAATAATATATTAATTTATATTTTTAAAAAGCTTCTAACTATTTAGGTTTTGCATAATTTAATATCTTTAATGCAAACTCATCCCAAATAATCTTATTTGAAGGAAATTCATTAATTTTTTATTTTGACTATTCAGATGTCAAAGTTATAATTTAAACACAACAATCTAATGCCTATTTTCTAATTTTTAATAATTATTAACCACAAGTCGAAAATATATTCAAAAATAATTTCATAATAGCTACTTTACATTTACTTACTAATAAATTTGGATCATCATGTTCCAATCTTCGACTAAAAACTCTTTAAACTTATTTATTAAATCTTTCATCATATAACATTAGAGCATATTGAACATCTAAGCATTTTAATGCAGCAACTGGATCTCCACTCTCTTCTAATAATTATGATTAAACAACAAATAAATCATTTAAACAAATATTTTTTTTGTCTAATTCCCTTTAATCTACAGGAATCGTTACATCTTTATAATCTAATAATTCTTTTTATTTAATTCTATCTTCAATATCACAAATATCAGACAATAAATTTAATGATAACTCCTATAAATATTAATTTAATGTGCTTAGTATAAAAAATTTTATCTCAAAAGATTTTTCAATATAATAATTATTATTCTTATCATTATATTCTTCTAAAAGTAATTTTACCATAAATATCTTAAATTATTATAAAACTTAAATATGATAACCCTTATCAGGTGCAGTTGAACATTCAATTAATTTAAATGCAAATTTACATACAAGTTATGCATGTAAAATATTTAAATCAAAAATAAATGTTACAAATAAATTCTTCCATGATGATAAGTCATTTAAAGAAAATTTACAATCATAAAATTAGTCAATCATTTTATTATTTTTCATTTTCCATGCTTCAATTAATCCTTCTATTTTACAATTTGTTTTATTAAGCTCTAATTTAGCTGCTGGATATCTCTATGCTGCATATAATAATTTAGCTATTATCAATCCTCTTCTTGCAACAATGTGTGATTCATTATGATCTAAATATTAATCATAATCCATTGGCATTTATAAATTACACTCTAATTCAAAATATAAATCACTCATATAATCTGATTTTCTAACTATTGTTTTTGGAAGAAATTCATAAGAATCTTTAAGTAATCTTTTCTCACCTACTAAAGAGTTTTCATCAAATTATGTTATTATTCCATAATTTATTACTCCTAATTATATATTGATTATTTAAAGTAATTTATACTATAGATAATTTATTAAAAATAAGTGTTTATCATTAAATTAATAGAGTATTTATAAAAAATCTTCTACTAAATGAATATCATAATTGTAATATAAAACATTTATTCCTTATTCTAATGAATATAAACCTAAAAGTGGCAACTCTAAATGTTTGCTTTTAGTTTTTTTATATTTATCAATCCAATCTCTTAAGTAATCAAAATTATTTTAATATTAATCTAAACACCATTAAGCCTAAGAATGCAAAATTAAAGTTTCTGAATGAATGAGTTAAACAAATATGCATTAAGTAGGAGATGGTTTTATAATTTAACATTAATTTATTATTTCTCCATAACATTCATTATCCAATTGTAATTTAAGAATAAGATTTGTTATTTTTAACTAATTAATATATGTGAATAAATACCTAATAATATTCAATATCACAATTAATTTTCCTTAATTATTAAATACAATAATACTTTTCCTTCTATAATTTAGCAATATTAATTTATATTATCAAACCTTTAATTTTATTAAAGTTTAATTTACTAGCTTAAAAAAATAAATCTACAGCCCTACTTTAATTTTAAACAAACATTTCTCCATAAGCTTAGAGAAATAAAAATTTAACTCTTATTTATTATAATTTAAGATGAATATTCTTATAATTTTCTGCCTATACTCTGAGTCTTTTTCTAATTACCAAAATATCACTCTACTAATCGAATTCTTCAAGAATTGCTTAAGAAGTATATTTCTCAATTTTTGATAAAAATAGGTAGGTATCATTTAAAACAGGAATAAATTACTATAAATATATTCCATCTAATGTTAGGTTAAGTGAAAATTAATATAATGCACGATAAAATTCAATAGATATAAAATCAAAAAGTAATTTTTAATGAACTGGTTTATCACAATAAAATTAAAAATTACTCTAAATGTGAATAAATACATTCTCTTAATTATAAATTATACTAGCTATTTCATTACATTTATGAAGTTCAAATTTTAATTATTTTAACAATTTAAATTTAAAACAAAGATCCATTTTGAATAATTACTATGATAATATATGATGCAATTATTCAGTCTAACTTTAATTAGATAATTCATTCTAATCATATAGTTTTAATTCTTAATAATTATATTCTGGTAACTTAGAATCTTCAATAATTTATAAAGTTATTCTTTTATCTTCTACATAGAGATCTTTACTCTAACATTCATTAGAACATAATTATTTAATATATAAATAAGACTTTCTCTATTTCTCTGATAAAAGCATATCAGAAACTATAGTAAATACTATTGGATATTAATTCATTAATTTAGCTTATTAATCTATTAAAAAATCTAAATTTTCTTGTATTTCTCCTAATGTCATCATATATACAATAATCATTCCTGCATTATATACCATTTTAGGTAAATTATTATCTTCATTTTTAGGAATATATTCATTTTCAACCATATCTCTATTACCATACATCATCCAATGGAATGTATATCCTATTCTATCTCTATTTCTATTTGCATATATTGATTTTGGAGTTATAACAGTTTACTATTTAAAATCATTGAATGAATTTAATAAATTTAGTAAAAATTATAACAATTCTTACTCTTAATAATATAATTCAACTGATTTTCTGAATTTAACTGTATCAAATAGAGTCCATCCATTTAAAAGCTCATATCTTGAATCAATGATTTTTCCAATAATACCTTTAGAATTAGGATTAAAAAATTAATCAAAAAGTGAATATTCTTGAAGCATTAAATCTTCAAATAAAATATTATTATATTTTAAGTCAATTTAAATTGTTTCTAAAATCTTAAGTTAATAATCCTATTTAATTAACCAAACTTCTTTTTATGATTCTTTTTAAATCATTTTTAAAAGGACAAAATCTTGATTTCTTAACAATGCTTTTTAATTTTATATAAATAATCCTTTTAATTCTTCTTAAGATAAACTTAAATAATTAGGCAATTCTTAATGATAAAGGTAAGATTAAATATGTTCAATCTTTCTCGTTTATAAAGAATAAAGTTCTTCTATATTCCTTACAAGCTATGATTTATATTAATCCCTTGTTATATATTAATCCTTTGTTTAAATTAATAATTTAATTATTTCTTATGAACTACTTTTAGAAACATCCAAACAATTAATTTATTCATAAATTCTTGGCCTATGTTTTTATAATGTATCTTTTGTCACTTTAATTGCAGAAATAGGTACTAATTTTTAAGCAGTTTTTTATTTATTTTATAAGATTTCTATTTTTTTAAGATGTTTAATCATATCTTAGGCCCTGAGAATTGGTACTTATCTTCTAAACTACCCAAACCAAACTCCTTTGCTTTTTAAAAGTACTGTTCTTTTAACAGCTTACTTTGTTTTTTTCTTAGCAATATTATTAATACGTGCTGTTCTTTATTCTCTATCATTAACATCTTCAACAACTCCAGCTTCTCTTTTAGCTTCTTATTATTTCTAAAATCTATGATATAAATCACGATATGATATTATAAAAACTTTTAACTTTCTTACATTTAAACTCTTATATAAAATAAATTTCCTTCTTTAATATAATCTTCTATATAATAATCGTTATTCACACCACTTTAATGTATAATATCTCTCAAAATACTGTAACATTCTTTTTAATCTTTCAATTTTATTATCATACTCTTTCTACAAATGGGCTACTTCAAATTTTTTTGTTGGAAAATCATAGTGATAAACATTTTTATGTAATAATATTGATGCCTTTTCTGCTAATACTATTTATTACATTTAATTCCTTTAAGTATCAGTATCTCTTCCTTTATCACCCATATCTTCACCTTAAATATCCATTTCAGATTCATTTTCATCCTCTTCCTCTTAAATTGCTACAGCTCTCTTCTTTTTTTCAATTTTTAAGATAGTTCCATAAGGTTTAAATAATACATAACGAGACAAATTATTTCTTTCTCTTTTTAGTCTACTCATTTTACCAGTTTTTTTCTTAAAAGTCTCAATAGTAGATTTTAGTAAATATTATTATCTTTTCATAATTGAAATAAATTCAAAAGTAGCTTCAGGGATTAAAGTTTCAATTATAAATCTAATGGCAAATGAAACTAAAATTATAATTAAAAACATCGTAACATCCTAAATTAGAAGTGGTTCATCTCCTTATCTTGTAGGATGTTTTTTACCCATTAAAAATACTACTCCTGTATTATACAATATACTTAAATTAGCTAAAAAATCCAATAAAGATGACCATATTCCTATACTCTATTCATCTAATGGAATTGGCCTTTAACTATATTTAATCAATTTCATTTTATCTGTTTGCATTTCTAATGAATTCCAAACAAAACCAATAAACATTGAAGCTGGAAATAAAGGAGAAAATAGCCCCAATAAACCTGATTGTATAATTATTTCCATATAATCATCAACAGTACCATATCTATCAACAGATTTAAAATAACTATCTTTTTAAGCCTCATTTTCAATATAATTATTCACTTAACTAAATTCCTCTTATGATTTTGGTTCTTCTTTCGGTTTATTTAAAAAAGAATTTATTATTGGAGTCACTACTTCCTTTATATTAAATAGGAATAATATTATAAAAATACTTGAAAAATAATAACTTCCATTTAAATAACAATCATCATAAGCACAATCAATTCCTAATTCTGTATTTAAAAAAGTAATCATAAAAATTGGAGCAAAATATGATAAAAGCAAAAGAGTAAATTTCTTAATGATAAAATTACTCTCAAATTCATTGACTGTTTTATGATTTTCTTAGTCAGTCATATTTTCTGCTAAATTTTCATAAAAATAATCAAATATAGAAAGCAAAATTACATTTATAATGCAAGGAATACTCACTTCTAATTTCAAAACACTTAGTTTTTCTAAACTTGCAAATACATTATAATCATATAAGAATTTCGTCATATAAAATAAACCAATTACACTTCCTAAATAAATACTAAAAACACATCCAAGCATTAAACCATTAAATATCATATGAGCAAATAATTTACTAAAAGGATAATAAAGTGTATTGAATTCATCATTTTGGGGATCCCTTCTATATTCTCCTTTAAAAGCAGGTCTTTATTCTTATTATTAATCTCCTTTATTTATATTTTATGCAAATTATGCTACTATTTCTTTTTCTTTTAATTTCCAAGTACCATTCATTAATGCTAAAAAAGATGAATTTCCTATTCCGAAAATCATTCCAAAAACTAAACCTATACTTTATGGGGTTAAAAATTAAACTATTGAACATATTAATCCTATTATTCCAGGCAACAATAAACTTTTAGTATAATGTCCCAAAAAAGAAAAATAAAGTGCAATCTTTTCACCATAATAATCACGAATTTCATTTTATGGAACATACCAGATTTAACCCCATCGAATTCTCCATACTTCATCTAAATTATGTAATTTTGGTTTTACAAATAAACTCTCAGAAATTAGATTTCTTTCTTACAATAATTTAATGTATTCTTAATGTTCAGATCCAGGTGTTTATATGATTGATTTTTAATCATTCTGAAATAATCTTTTATTACTAAGTCCTTATAATTCATATTAATCATTTAATGCAAACAATTAAAGTAAATAATGTTCATTAAAAATAAATGGAATGTTTATAGTCTAATTTACTATGTAATTCACTAATTTTATTCTTTCCATTATTGAAAAGATTGATATTCGACCGCTTTCACTAACTTAATATTTTCTCCAAATTGTATTTATTCTACTCTTTTTTTTGAATGAAAATCCTTTTGCTGCTACAGAATATTCACTTGAAATTGCAATATCAAATAATTCACCAAATGAATAATCCCATATACATTTAAGTTAATTTCCTTTTGCATTATTAATTATTAACATTCCATCTCTCATAGCATTACCATATGATTGAGCAAGCAATTCCCTCTGTCTTTCTTTCAGAAATTTAGTGCAAAGTTAATCCCATTTTAAATGAAGGACTTTCTTCATGTTTTAAAATTATTCTCTCTCATCTTAAATTTATTATTTCCAAACACTTTCCTCCTATTTCATATAAGTCAAAACAAGTTACTCTATTAATTATCTCATTATTGTTTCATAATATACAGGATTTTTATCTCTTGTTATTGAATATGATTTTTAAATTGGATTTTCAGTGTCCTTCATGAGGATACATAACTATTATATAATTTCTTAACAAGCTAAATTTTATTCCTATTAAAATAGTTATTTTAATATAACTTCAGCATCTTCCTCCTCATCAAAATATAACTATAATTTTTTTAAGTATGCTTCAACAGATTCATTTTAATTATTAATTTCAATTTTTAATTCTATTAAAATACGCTTTAATTATTCTAATATAATTTATGTAAAATCTGTCTTTTATGTTTCACATATTGTCAATGGATTTTCCCTTAATTCCTTAACTTATTAATGTTTCTTTAATGATTTTTTTGTTGGTATAAATTTCTTTTTTCTCCAATATGAAAAATATCTTTTTATTTATTATTCCTCTTTCTATGTTCTTGTAGTTTCTTCTATAATAGCTGCAGTCTAATGAACTGTAAATTTTTTTGACTCCCTCTTTATTTAAGATTTTGAGGAAGATGCTTTCTAAGATTATTATTTTTTACGCTTAGGATTCATTTCAACAGCAAAATCTAACTTAAAGTAAAATTTCTATCTAGCTTCAGTTACTCTTGATTCCAAATATATTAAATATTCATAATATGCTTCCCATAATTCATCAGAAGGTCCTTCATCATCACCAATTAAATCCCTCTATCCATAATCAAACATTTAATCATTAATATTTTATATATGTAATTCTTTTGCCATTTTTTTAAAGTTTATCTTTTTTAACAAATTTATAATCTTTGGTTTCACATACTAAAAATAATCACTTAAACTTTAATCTTAATCACTTCTCCATAATCTATTATTTAATCTCAATGGTCTATAATTATTATCTATAGGTTCAAGGGAAAGTAAATCAGTAAATTCCAAATTTAAAAACTTCTTCATTTTTATTTACTCTGCAACAATAGATATATTTGATTCTGCCGAAAAAATAACAGCAAATATTGATGAACTATCAGATGATATGAATGTTCGAACTTTAAAACCTTTCTAACTTAATCTAAGTAATATCAAATTTCTTGCAAGTGTTAAAAAATCTTAAACTAAATGCTATGACCTTTCAGGTCCTTATACAGTTTTGAATAGAAATTTTCCTTTTGTTAATAGTTTTTTCTTCACAACATGAGCTATCAATCTTTTCTATTTTCCTGTGTATTTGGGCTCATGATAATTTTTATTTAAAGACGCTAATATTTTACATTAAATTATATGCACAAATTCATTGGGGATCTCACTTATTTCTAAATCCTCATTCTTACCCTTAAAAAATAATTTAATAGCAGACTCCAAAAACTAAGTTGATATTTCATGACCTTCTTTATTGAGATTTATATCATCAATTTTTGTATCCATGAGTTTAGAGTATGCATGCAAAAAAGCCATCTATAATATAGCATAGTCTAATAGTTCATTTTAAAACTCAATTGCACAACGAGTTTCCACTGTTTATTTCAAAAAAGTAAGTGCTTCCTTACATGTAATTACATTGAAACTCATTTCATCTGGATTAGGAAATTAAAGTATTAAGTCACCCATTGAATAATCATTTTCAGTCAAATATTATGTTGGATCCTACATAATTAATTAAGTATTTTTAGTTATTATGGGTTTATGATAAATACTATGTTAACAATAATCTAAAAATGTATTTTCCTCCTCCATTGTTATTTCATCTGCCAATAAATATTTTATGTAGATGTTCATTATCTAAAATATCTTATTAAATCTTTCTTGTCTCTCTTTAATTGCAGCTTATTATTTCTTTTCCATAAATTTGAAAAAGAAAAGTTATTCTTTGAATTTATAATATAATAATATTTCTTGTAACAAGAGTCATTTTAGTATCAATATACAACAAATAAGTTTTTTATATTTAATATATGATTAATTTCAAAAGCGGTTTTGATTATGAATAGGATATTGAATTGAGGGCCGTATAAAATGAAGACTTTGAATAATAGTATTTAGGGTAATGTCTACGAGAAACAAAAAGAGAAAACTCAAGTGTTCTTCCTTAAGTAATGAGCAGGACTTTAAGTGCAAAAAGTTTAGAAGCAAAATATTTGCATAGTCCACATTCTCCTGATTCACGATGTGAAGAGAACATGCTAGTATCCAATATTTAAAGCCCAAAAGTAGCAGTTTTATAAGAAAAAGTTGAGACCAGAAGGAAAAGTTAAGTAAATACAGAGTCCAGTTTCATGTCTTTATTTTTCATCGGCAGATTCATAGAAAAACTATCTTTAAGTCGTAAAAGATTAGGTAATCTCAATGAAACTCATTTTAATTTAATTGGTGATAAAGCATCAGACAAGTAATCAAATATTCTAAATTAGGCAAACCCTTTTTTCTCATTCAAAACGACTAAAAGGTGCTGGCTTTAATTTAAAAAGAATGAAAACCCTCTTTAGAAGAGACACAGAAGTTAAAGATATCACTGCGTTCTAACAAGTAAAAGAAGATTTAAGAAATTTGAGAAAACCAATCTTTAATTGTGTCAATGCAATCATTACAAAAATACCAATCATCTAACCAGAATCTCTATTTAAGATGTATTGGGATTTTTTCACCTCATTTTTTCGAATTATTTTATTAGTTTAAGTACCACTAGAAATTGCATTCACTCCAGGTATATTATTTGATCATTTAATTGATTTAACTTACATTATTTTAATTATACTTTAGATTGATTTTTTAATAAGAATTAATACACTTTCATATAAAAATGGAGCTGCGATTAAAGATAAATGGGAATTAGTAATACATTAATTGAAAAAAGAATTTCTAACAGATTTTTCAACTTCTCTCATCCTAATTATTTTTATGATTCTACCTGATATGAAAACTAAATTCAATCTCTTTTTATTAGCAATTCTAGCTCAACATAAATATGTTTATGAAACATTTGCTAAAAGTGATCAAATATCATATTTAACAAGACCTTAAAGAGGAATAGTTGGATTATTAAAATTTATTCTCACTTTACTCTATATACTACATTTATTTAGTTGTATATGGTTTTATTTTAGTAGTATTGATATTGAATATTCATGGATCAGTATTAACTCTCTTAAAGATTCAACTTGGGAAGAATAATATTTAGAAGCACTTTATTTCGCTGTTATAACAATGCTAACAATTGGATATGGAGATATGGTACCAAAAAATTCAATTGAAAAAATTGTAACAATGGTTTTTGTACTTGGTGCTTGTAAATTACCCTTTTAATAATAGGTTTATGGGTATCATATAGTGTTAATTTTATTGGAAGTATCATAGATGATATTACTCAAAATTAAGTAGAACGAAATAGAAGAATGAGAGTTATTAACAAATATATGATATAAAGGAAAATACCATATGGTCTTTAACATTAGTATGTATATTATTTATAATTAGAGTTAAAGAATATTTAACATATAGATGGAAAGAAGATGATGAAGTAGATTTAGAAATGGAATAAACATTATTAGAATAATTATCAGATGAACTAAAAGAAGAATTAGATAAATAAGCACATAAAATATTTATATAAAAATCAGAATTTTTACAAAAATATTTTAGTGAAGAGTTTCGTAATGCACTCTTTAAATCTATCAAAAGAAAGATTGTTCCTCCTTAAAATACATTCTCTATTGATTTTGGTAATGAATTGCATTTATGTTTTGTTGAATAAGGATTTATTATATTTTAACATCCAGATCGTAAATAGAGATCAAAAATGAGTTCTACTATTAATTAGGGTTAATTTTTTTGTGTTCGAGATTTTATTATGAATAATCCACATTTAGAATAATTTAAAGCTCTTGGTTATGTTAGTTTATTAGTACTTTCTAAATTTGATTTTATGGAAACTTTGAAAGATTTTCCTGAAGATTTTCAAAAATATTGTCAATTAAAAGATATTGTTACATTAAGTTATTATCCACCTGTTTTAGAAAATGGAGTATTTTGTCCTGCTTGTGTTAATTTTACACATTCAATTAGCACTTGTCCATAAATTTAATATGCTCCCAATAGAGAGGCTGTAATTAAAAAACATTGCATTTCATAAATTCAAGAAAGACACCCTAAATATAAAAGAACAACAATTTAAATGCATGAATGGCATACTCGGACAATGAAAGATTTATCTCAATAATATGCATCAGTTTTTCAGAATGAAAATTAATAATCTATAATCAATTAAACTAAGATTTAATTAACAGTTGATTAAGCTGATTCAAATAGTTCTGTAGATGATGCTAATTCTCCTGGTTTTAAAATAGCACAAAATGCCCCTCTGTTTTAAACATAAAATATCAAATAAACTCGAGCAAGCAGGATTGTTGGAATGCCGAATAATAGCAGATAATAATAAGAAAGTCGTTAAAATCTAAATTAAGCTTTACAAAACAGAAAGCAATCAATTCTAACAGGCGGAATTTCTCTTGGTTTTGGGAAAAATCCATTACCCATAAAATAACCAATAGTAATGGTAGATGAAATTAAAGAAAGTGAATCCGATTCTGATAGTTAAAAATCATCAAGTGAAGAAGAGGGTGATTAATTTACAATACAAGATTTTAATGATAGTATGACTGACAATGTTACAAATTTGTATAATTAATTACATCGGCATTTAGAACTCAATGAAAATGATTCAGTTATTAAGAAAGCATTAGCATAATTAGAAACCATCTACTGGTCATTTAATTAATAAAAATTAGATGATTTTGAGATGAAAAGTACTTATGAATATTATTTTCCACAATAAAATGTAGATGAAGTCATTTCCTATGTTAAACCAGGATTTTTTGATTGGCAAGTTGAAATATTAAATAAAATGAGAATATTTATGCTTTATCCTTTTTTATATGTAATAAACTATTTACGATTAAGAAGAAAAGCTAAATTAAAATCAATAACTCCATTAAAAGTTGTTGCAAAAGTGAGTAGAACTTTAGCAACATTAAAAAAAACTTTGAAACTTAAAAAAAGAGGAACATTAGTTCGTACAAGTCTTAAAATTGGTTAAGTAGCACCAGATGATCCATTTCAAAGATATAAGAATTGATAATTATGCTTATTATTTTATCATTCAATTTACGTATTTATACATGTTGTAAAATCTTTTTTTATTTATGGAAATGTTGCATTAGGATATGCAAATGGAACATCTGATCCTTTTAAATTAGAAAATGAAGGAGCCCATTCTCTATTTAATACTTTCAAGAATTATCTGTAATTGCCATCTGCATTTAATTTTTTAGCTGTATAATCAAATATACCTCCCATCATTCCAAGTACAGTTGTCATTTTACTATCCCAAGTAACAAAAGGAGCAACTGAAGTACCATCTACTACCACTCCTTCAGTACTTCCATATTTATTTTATCCAGCTGGACCAGATATCATATTATGATACCATGAAGCTGCTACCTATTTATTAGCTAAAAACATTGTCATTGTTGAATATGGGGTTACTAAATGTCTAAATGCAACTGGAATAAATGCAACTTCTTATATACCACATGCACTATAATAATTTACTTAATCTTCATTTTTTGTAATATTGCTAGTAATTGATGCAAACATACCTGGTTTACCATTACTCCATGCATCCCAACTTCTTACCTTCTCTCCATTAATTAATAGTTATAATTAAATTTAATCATGAGTATAAGGAAGGAATAAATATTTCCATTATTCATGAGCTGAAAACCACCATCCTTTCTATACTGTTATATATTTATTTAAGCTTGATACTTTATAATCTACAGCTACTAATTTCGTTCTTTTTGCAACCCACATTTTCTCTTTTTCAGTATCATCATCCCAAGGAGCATAAAAATACATCATCCATGCAAACATTTCTCCTTCATATGGATCATCTAAATAACATGGACTCTAAAAATTTGTACAATCTGTTTATCTATTTGTATAAACATTATTTTCAACACTTGCTTTTATATCCTGTATTCTTGTTACTGCTCTTATTTTACCATTTCCTTCATAAAATATTTTAATTGAATTTTTAGCCATTTTTTCATAAAAATTAATATATCTTTATGTTAAGATTTATTAATCAGGAAACCATGTTTCTAATACTGAAACTACTGCATAAGCTGCCCAAAATAATTAACCATTATCCAATGCTGGTACTCCGTCAGTCCAATCCCAAGTTGGAGTTACTACACCATCATTTACAGCTATCCAAGGAAGAAAACCTCCATATCCTGGATATTCCTAATCAAATTACTCATAAGTATTGATTTTTCTATTCAGTAAATCAAGAGCCTCCTCTGTTGAATATATTAATTTTGCATAATCATGATCTGACAAGGCTGCTGCAATTATACCTAAATGAATTGATTCTTTAGATGAAGCAGTAAATTAATGAGGTTTACCATATGGAAGACCAGTTGTTACATCTAATTACTAACCATCCAAAGTTAAACCAGACTTTTTATCTATTCCTATATCCTTAGCAAAATATGATTCCCATTTCATGACCCGTGTTAAAAATTCTTCTACCTTTTTTGTATCAGATTATAACTATGCTTAAGTGAAATCCTTTGCAAATCTACAATTCTCTTATCCTAAAACAACAAATAGCAGAACTAAAAGAGCTACAAATTTTTTCATATTAATAATACTCTGACGTAATATGAATAATCATTAACAACATCTGAAATTTTCAATAATTTTTAAGAATAAAATAAAAAGCAAGAACCAAGATATTTAAAGAATGTAGTTGATATACTTTATTTTATCTTTTAACTTTATTATATTAAAATTATGGATCAAAACCACTGGAATCAAAAATCTTCTGTTCAAGAATTTGGAATTGATAAAGGTGCTCCTCAATAACAAGGATAACCATAAGCTTAATTGATAAGAAGAGTTTCTAAAAGAAATATTGCAATTAAGCCATCCCAAGAAGGACCACTAGCACAAATCTTTGAAACCTTTCTACCAGAATAAAAGAATTAAACATTAGATGATATAAAATTCATCATTAAATGCTTTTAAGGTCATTTTGTTTTCAGCTCAATGACTGAAACATAATTGTAAAATTATTGAATTGACCTTTTAGAACATAGTTGGCTCATAGTATGTTTTATTGCAAATTGAATGTTGGCTAAGCTATACTTCGATAAGGTGATGGTGCTAGCTCATTCTTTATATTGGAAAAAGGTAAAATCAATGTCTTAGTGGATAATGTACCACGTAAAGAATTAGTATCAGGACATGGGTTTGGAGAATTAGCATTACTTTACAATGCTCCCAGATCTGCTACATGTGTTGCAACAGAAGAATGCTATCTTTGGGGTATAGATAGACATACCTTTAGAAAGAGTGTTGAAACAATTATGAGAAGCGAGCAAGAAAAGAATAGAAAATATTTAGATTAAGTTAAATTCTTTAGTATTTATATTTATGAAATTTAGGTTAATTGACTAGAGAATAGAAAGATGCTGTAGCAGGAGTATTGATATCATAAAAATTTAATGCAAATGAAGTTATTGTTAATGAAGGTGATTAAGCAAGCTCATTCTACATAATTGTAGAAGGTTAATGTGGAGTTTTTAATAAAGAAGGATAATAAATTGCTGTATTAAACCCAAGTGATTCTTTTGGAGAATCTGCTCTCAAACATGATCATTAAGTTAGAATGATGACAATTAAAGCTGTTGTTAAAGATACAAAAGTATTAGCCCTTGGAAAAGATATGATTCAATAAATATTAGGTGATTAAGTTTAATCAATCATTTATAAAAATATTTGTAAATGGGCTATCAATGCATCTAAATTATTTGGAAAAACCCCATCATAATATTAAGATAAATTATTAGAAGGAATTTAAATTAAAAAATATTCAGCTAATTCTAAATTAATTAATAAAGGTGATAAAATTGGTTAATTAATTATACTCTTAGAAAGTGATGCTATTGATGATAGTAAAGTTAAAACATCAAAAGGCTAAATTTTAGCAGAAGATTCTTTACTTGATAAATTTGCAGGAACTAGTCATACTAAAAGTTATATAAGTGAAGCAGATGGCAATGTTGCCATTATTGATTATGAAGGATTTAGAAAATCTTAAGGAAGTGTTGAAAAAATTTAATAAGGAAAAGCTTAATAATAAGAAAAAGTCAATGCACATGAAGAATTAATTAAAATTAATCATTCAAAAATTTAACATATCTAAGTAAATTAGGATCAGGATAATTTGGATCTGTTTATTTATGTAAATTTAAGGACTTAGAAACATTATTTGCATTAAAATATGTTACAAGAGCACATGTTTAATAATTTGGAATTTAAAAACATATTTAATAAGAAAAAGCTGTTTTAGAATTGATGGATAACCCTTTTATTCTCAAATTTTATAGATCATATAAAGATAATGAAAACATTTATTTTTTGACTGAATACATCGCAGGCATGGAATTATTTGATGCAATCAGAGTCATTGGTAATTGATAAAATCATTTTAGGTTTATTAAGCAAATATGATGCATAATTTTATGCTTCATAAATGATTTTACAGATGGAATATCTACATACCTAACATAGTATTGTTTATAGAGATATTAAACCAGAAAACTTAATGGTAGATGATAAAGGATATTTGAAATTAATAGATATGGGAACTGCTAAATCATTTAAAAATTAATGTATTGCAAAATATAATTAGAATCTACTAAAACATTCACTATTATTGGTACTCCTCATTATATGGCACCAGAAGTTATTTCAGGAAAAGGTTACGGATATTTTGCTGATTTATGGAGTGTTGGGGTTTGCGTTTATGAATTTATTTGTGGAGGTCTTCCATTTGGAGAGGAAGCTGAAGATCCCTTTGAAATTTATAAGGAAATCATTAAAAAACCAATCAGTTATCCACATTTTATGTCAGATAAAACAGCCAAAACATTTATTGAACAATTAATGAATAAAATCCCTGAAGTTAGATTAGGAGGTTCCTATTCTACACTTAAATCACATACATGGTTTAAGGATTTTGATTGGGTATTTTTTATGAAAATTTTAGGAAAAATTATTACTCAAATCACTTAAAGCTCCTCTTCTTCCAGGAAAAGAGAAAATTATGACCAGTGCCTAGATCTAAAGTGCTCAATCAAAGAATATCAGCGTCCATGATCAAATTTAGAAAGACACCCAAGGATAAAAGAAGGTTTTGGCTAGTGCAAAAGATGCAGAATGGGATAGTGTCTTTTGATGAGATATTCAAAATCACGATTTTATTAAAACATATTCCCTTTCACTTTTTCCAAATCTCAACACATCCTAATCTAACATTTCATAATATTTTGCAGGTTCTATTTTTAGATCATTTAAGAATGTTCCATTTGTACTCTCTAAATCCATTATATATGGTTTTATATATGAGAATACTTCTCCACTATTTGTCACTTTTTTTATTTCTCTAAATTAAATAACACTATGTTATTTAGACACAGTCTAATTCTCTAAATATATATCAGCTATTTCTTCATCTTTCCCTACTAAAAAGGCAGATTTCCCTTTCAATGGAATTGATGCTATATTATTTTTAAAAAAATAATACGTAATGCTTCATGACCTTTAAATGGAAAAAGTTGCCAATTTACAACAGGCACTTTCCCATCAAACGGTATTGTAAATTTTAACACTTTACCGTTTCCTACAGCATTTTCAGCATACTTAGCCAAAATACCAGATGCCTCGAAACATGGTTTTTCCTTTATAATCTCTGGTTTTGCTACATCTTCTTATTTAGCCTATTTCTCTTATTTTACGTTTTCTTCCTTCTTTATATGATGTTTCTTTTTCTTTTCTTTTCGACTCCTACTAGAAGAAGAAGAATGATGTCTATGATGTTTTCCCATTGAAATTAATTAATTTATAATTTGTTATTGTTTATGTAAATTAGTTAATCACTTAGCAGATGCATAAAGTTTCATAATATGGTATAATAGTTGCATGAAAATGGAGACATTACTTTAAAAGAAAAAAATGAATTAAAAGCAGATTTTAATACTAACAATGAGGATTTACTAGATATTCTTTCAGGTAAACAAGTCAATCTAATTAGACATGGAGGAGATTAATTTTAAATCAGAGTTAATCGAATATGTTAAATTTAAACCCTCAAGTAAAAAAATAGCAAATTCTCCACGGTTTCGGAGGAAATCTTAACTATCAGAATCTAGCCCTACCATTGGTAGAAAGAGTGTCTTCTGGAAAGAGAGTAAAGTTACTGAAGATGATCTACTAACATATATTCAATAACTTAAAGATGCTCTAACAGATGTTTATCAATCTCGTTCAAATTAATTAACTTTACAAGTTCATGATCAACTTAAGTGCCTCATATAACTAATATCCAAATTACCATCCAAAAGCCCTTAACCTTCACTAATATTATTGCAAGAAACCTCTATTCCTGAAGAAATCGAAAATTATTATAAAATGTTGAAGAATCAATATATTAACACTCATTCTCTGTTAATTAATGATAATATCGCTGATGTAACCACAAGCTTAGTCAAGAATTTAATTAATTGTGATTCTTATAGTTTCATAACCACTCACGATGGAATTTATGAATCAGTTAAATAAAGTTTTAACGAATTTGATCATAACTCGCATTTAGAGGATTTAATTCAAATTACCACTAACATAAATACAGTTACTGAACACTAACCTAATTTAATAAATATGTTTAAATAATATCAAAAAACTTATACTTTACGAATTTAAGATGAATTTTTCTTTTTTCATCAATATTAATAGAAAGATTCCATATTAGATTTAACATTAGAATACAAGTGTCTCAATGAAGTATAAATGTTAAGCCGATTTATTTGCAAAACAATCAAAGAAGCCAGAGTTTAATAATTTAGCCCTATTCAAATAGGAAATATGATTTTAGATATTGGTGTTGAATTTGTTAGATGTAGTAAGTATATGTTTATAAATCATATTCTTAATTTATTAAGATAAAAATATAATGTTGAAAGAACTGAAAGTGAAATACTTGGTTCATATAATTCTATAAATAGTACAAGCAATCATTCACCTTGTAATAAAGCAACTAAAACTCTCAAGATTTAATTTAAAGATATTTTACCATTAGAAATTACAGTTCATGGATTTAATTTGAATAAAAAAGAAGATTTACATATTTACAAAACAATTTAGAATCTGTATAATAAATATGAACGTTTCATTCAACTAAGTTATGATAGAATTACTTTTTATAAATATTTCATCAAGAGTAAGGATTCTATAATGCTTGAATTCGATAAAGAGGGGCAATTAGCATTTTTATCAAGACCAATACCCCCTTCACTAAGTAGAGAATTTTAATTGGCTTATAAATTTAGAGCTCATTATTATGATGTTATTGGAAATGTGAAGTTATTAAAAGAAATAGAATAACATTTATAAAATAAGTGGACTATATAATAAGGGGATCAATTATATGAAATATTTATGAAAGTTAGAGATAAGAAATTCAAAGGATTTGCAATTATATTTTCAGAGGGTTTCCTATAAACAAGGAGTTTAGAAATGGAAACCAAAAAAATTAAACTTAGGCAAGAAGCAACATAATATTTAAGTAATTTAGAGAAAAACAACCCAGAAATAAAAGATACTATTTTATCCTTTTATATTCAAACTTCAACATCTGATTCAAAGGTTATATAAAATAAGAAAAGAAAGAGTAGAACTATAAATGGATTTTTAGACAGTGTTTAAGTAAATTTGATCGAAGTTGACAGTATAGAATAATTACCTGAATGTAATAATTAAATTGATACATTTGATTTTAATGTATTATCAATAGAACATAACTCATAAGAGAAATAAAGAGTAGTTTACTAAATAATTTAGAGAAATAATTTCATCGAAATTTTTGATATTCATAAATCTAAATTATGTGAATTCTTAAGTGAATTAGAATATCGTTATGATAAACGTAAAAATCCATTCCATAATTATAATCATGGAGTAAATGTAATGCATAGTTGTCACATAATCATGAATAAAATAATAGCTTTAGAGTAATATAAAGATTTATTCGATTCATTAACATAATTAGCTCTAATCATTAGTGGTTTATGTCATGATGTTGGACATACAGGGAGAACTAATATATTTGAAATAAATAATTTATCTGAAAAAGCAATCAGATATCATGATAAGAATGTATTAGAATAATATCATGCTGCAACTGCTTTAAAATTACTTTTAAAGGAAAGAATGAATTTTCTTAGAAATTTAGATTTTCGATAGTTCAGAGAAAAATTAATATCAAATATTATTTTTACTGATAAAGCTGAACATTTCAATCTACTAAAATTTTTCGAAGCTAACAATGAAAGAGATATAAAAATTATAACTGGAATGATTATTCATACTTCTGATTTCGCAGGAGGTTCAGCAAAATGGCCTATTTCATAAAAATGGTCACTTCGAGTAAATTAAGAATTTTAAGCATAATATGATGAGGAAGGAAGATTAGGGTTACCATAATAACCATTCATGAAAGACTTACATTAAGTAATACTTTTATTAATCATTAGATATCAGTATTATCAAAAGCAGAAATAGGATTTTATAAATTTATTGTTCGACCATTATATGTCTCTTTGTCCAAATTTATGGAAAATCAATTACAAGATAGAATCGATAACATAGATGAAACAATAATAGAGTGGGATAGACTAGCTACATAAGGATAATGAATTTTTTGATTAAATAATATGCGTGATAATTAATTATCTAAGATCGATATTTAAGAGGGATTGGCTTTAAAATATTCACAATCTGCTGCCTATTATTATACAAAATCATTGAATGATTTTATAGATAATGCCAGAACTGTACAAGTAATCAACTTTCATTATATTGTAAATTATAATGATGAAAATGAGTTTTTAAGAAGATCATATGAGATGCGTATTTATTTAAAGAAAGGTTAGATGAAACACCTGCCAAAATAGCAATGCTTACCGAATACTATAAGTATCATAATGAAATTCCCAGATGTTTTCTACCGTTTATAGGTGATTTGATGAGCAAGTAACATCTCAACTGATTGTTGTAGTTATTATGATAAAAAAGAAGAATTGAATATTTCAGAATCAAAAGAATGATTGAAATTGAAAATAAACAACATCCTAATTAACCAAAAAAGAAAATTGTTGGTGAAGAACCTTTATAGAGTGAAACTTAGAAATCTGGTAAAGAATATAGTAATATACTTGGTGATATTACTGAAGTTTCTAGAACTATAGATAATATTAAATAAAAATTGCATTCACTTAAACTAAATGTTGGAGATCTTTAATTATTACCATCCACAAGAGATTAAGAATAACTAGATAAATTTGTTTAATATATTTCAGGGAAATAAGAAAATAAAAAGATACCAATTAATTAAACTCCTAATTCACTGAAACTCCCTATTGGTATTAGTAATAATACAATTAAATAAGTATTATCAAGAAAAACAATTAATTAGACTGTTAAACCTAAATAAACTACTTCTAAATAACTTTCATTATATTAATAACCTTCTTAAATTTAATCTTCTCCAAGAGTTGCCATTAAACCAAAACCTAATAAAGATTCTTAATTTACAGGAGCTTAAACTTAAAGAATTGTAAAAGATACAGCATTATCTAAATTATTATCACCTTTATCTGTTTAAATTACTAATTTCACAAGGTATATTTATATTCTAAATAGTTCTACAAATTTATCAAATAAATGCAAAACTAGTGTTTCAATTTCTAAATAGTTTAAATTAACAGATACTTTAAAATCATCAATAAGAATACATCAACATACAAGATCGGATTTTAGGTTCTTTAAAAAATAATGAAAATTATTATACTAGAATCTGATTTGTTTATGTAATCTATAAATATATTTCAGATTTCAGAAAACAATATATTAAATGTTTTCTTATCCCAATTATTTTATTTTGGATCAAAGTATTCTCCTGGACCAGGAAGTTAATTAGTTTTATCATACTAAAATCTGTTTTCCTTATATATTATTATTAATTACTCTTATATTAAATGCAGGATGAGCTGCTTTCTTTTTAGTAAATAAATTCGATGCACTATGCATCATCTTTCCTTCTTCATCTTCTTCTTCCTCTTATTCTTCTATGCTTTTATTTTTTTCTATAAACCTTGGTAATGATGATCCAAATCCTGGTTTATTAATTGCTAAATCAGGATCTTCTTCTTTTTCTATTTTAGTTAATAACTCAATTGTATAATTTTTAACATCATATGCACCGGGAGCTGGGAAATTATCCTTTTTTGATGGTTAAGAATCGTCTCTCTTTGTTTAAGATTTAAAAACAGATGCTATTCCTTCTTTACCTTTCATCTTTTAGTCATATGTTCCTGGACCAGGTTAATCATTTTATTATTCTTCAAATCTTGGTTAATTTGTACCAAATTTACCAACAGGTGCCCTTTCTAACTTTTTTATTAATTTATCTTCTAGCTATTATTATATATAATAATACTGTAATTCTTGGATTATACGATTATGGACCAGGTTTCTTTTCTAATGGTCTATGCTCGAATCTAGTATTTGTAGATAAAAAAGGAGGATTCTTATATGAAACAGTTTGCCTATATATTTCAGATTCCACTTTATAATCTCCTGGACCTATTCCATTTATAGGTTAACGTTCCTGAAATCTCTTAGATTTAGAACCAAAGCAATGATTACCTAATTTTGGCATAGATTCAGAATTATTTGTTGATGCAAAAGAATAAGTTGTAGTATTTCCTAAATAATGTCCTGGCCCTGGAGTTGAATCCTAATTATACATCATTATACTTCACAAAATTCATATTCTTCATCCTCTAAATCAGAAAATACAGGATAATGCATTAATTTTTATTTCTGCTTCTCAAAATACATTTTCATTATTTATTTTGATTTCTCTCCTCTTTATTAATCAAACATTCGTTAAGATTTAGATTAAAAATTTCCAGAAGGATTCAATTTATATAATGGAATAATAGCAGCATCAGGATCATACGCACCTGGTCCAACTATTAATTCTTTTTCTTTCGAAACTGCTGGCACCAATCTACTAACTTTAGATTTATGCCACTGAGTTCCCTTATTCTAATTGATTTCAATAACATCTTTTAATTTATATTATCCTGGTCCCACAGTATCCTATTTCAGACCACTAAAAACTTAATGAGGACTTTTATTCAATTCCAAATCATGAACTATTCTAGTATTTAATTTACCTCCTTTTTCAGAATATCCATAAACTTAACCATTTGTTGGTATCGATGGTATCGATTAATATTTATTTAGCTTCATTAATGTTTCAACATAGTTTTAGGATGTATATTGCTATTGAATTGGTTTTGTTACTCCTACTTCTGAATCATAGGTTCCAGGTCTTGATTAATGATATGAATACCCTGGTGTCTGCAGTACTTTCTATTCTTAAAATCGCTTCGTTACTGAAGCAAAAACTGATAACTATTTTTTCTATTCAACTATTTTAACTTCTGATTATGCTGATTAAAGGACCACCCGTTATCTACTGTTGTCAAACTCAATACCCTTCTTGATTTGATTCAAGATTATAACTCCCAGGTCCAGGGGAATTATCCTTCTTAATTGGGTGACATCTTGTAACTTAAGTATCAAATGGAACTGTCCCTTATTTCACTTCATATTATTTATGTGCAATGTAACTCCCAGGCCCAATCTAAATTATATTTATTATTTACATTGGGAGGTACATCTCCTGCCTTTATGGCTAAATCTCTCTCTGCCTAATAAACAAATGCCATTAATATTATTATGGATTAATATAAATAAGCAATTGATGACTTGACTCATTTGAAAGCAAGATTAGATTAGTTGTAGATATGGAAAAACCCTTAACTCCATACTCAAATCAAAACAATCAAATAAAGTATTGATCAAATTGCAGATATTGTTGAATAAGAGTCAGAGAATGAAAAAGAATATTAGAGAATGAAACTCAGAGGGTATAAATAAAAACACTATGAACCTAAAGAAGATGATTTTTTAAACATAATTGATAAATTAAGCTCCTCTGGCATTCAAATAAATTAAACTAAACCATAATAAAATAATCCTTTAAAAGATTAAGCCGATAGTTAATAAGATCAATAATAAAATATATAATATGTCAGTAGTGAATTTTTAGATGCATATAATGAAGTAAATAATGAAGCCAATAATATTAAAAGTGCTTCAAATTTAAAATAATAGTAATAATCAAACTTTTAAGAAGAATTCTATCAAGAACCATAAATTTAGAAATAAACTGTTGCTGAAAAACCCTATAAAATAAAACTTTCGCAAATAAAGAAATTATAAACACAACCCAAATAGTTAAAAACCCCTGATAAAATTAAATTTAAAGCCTTTAGGGAGTTTAGATATAATTTAGATTTCTAAACATAAAAAGACATCAAAGAAGCAGAATAAAGATATGAAATGACTATTTTAAAAGAGCCAATCTTCACAGAAAAAGGAGATTAAGAAATCTGTCCCATTTGTTATGAAAATTTCTTTTTAGAAAGTGAGTATTAAGAATAAATATCCATAACTCTTTTGTGTAAACATAGTTATCATTGGAAGTGTTTGTAACCTATGTTAAAAGATGAATTCTTAAAGTGCCCAGTTTGTAATAAAATATATGGAATCGTTCAAGGTGATTAACCTGATGGTACAATGGAAGTAAAAATAATTAAATAGAATTGCTCTGGTTATAAATGTGATACAATTTAAATCACATATAATTTCAGAAATGGAGTTAAGAACGGTATAAACTACACAGGAACAAATAGAGTTGCATATTTACCAAACAATAATCAAGGGCAATTTGTACTTAATTTACTAAAAAGAGCTTTCGAGTAAAAACTTATTTTTACTATTGGAACATCAATTACAACAGGACAATAAAACTCAACTATATGGAATGGAATTCATCACAAAACAAGCATGAGCGGAGGACCAGATAATTATGGCTACCCTGATCCAACATACATTGATCGTGTTATAGATGAATTAAAACAAAGAGGAATTCGTTGAAAATTAATATATATTATTATGAAACCAGCAACATATTTAAAAAAGGTTGGACCATATAGTTTGATTAGAGAAATTGGCTAAGGTAACAAAGTTGATTAGCAAAGGTTCATTTGCTCGAGTCTTCAGAGGGAGAATCGATGGAAGATAGGAAGATGTCGCAATTAAAATGATTTCAAAATAGAATGTTAGAAATGAAAGCATGTCCATGATAGAGAAGGAAATTGAAATACTAAGATAACTCGATCATCCCAATATAATAAAATTAATAGATTTTAAAAGAACATAGAATCATTATTATCTTGTATTTGAATATTGTGAAAATGGGGATCTAGATGCTTATATAAGGTATAATATTTGATATCCCAGAAAATATGCACCTAATGGTAAACTCCCTGAAGAAGAAGTCAGAAGAATTGTTTAATAATTAGCTTAAGCATTGCAATAAATGAACAAGTTAAGAATTGTACATAGAGATTTAAAACTTGCAAATATTTTGGTTTCTAAGAATTTCTAAGTATTATACATACTATGGTAGATTAAATTAGCTGATTTTGGGTTTGCCAAATATATGGAAGAAGATTAATATTTAACTTCGTATTGTGGAACTCCTTTAACCATGGCACCAGAAATATTTTAAAGAAAATAATACAATGAAAAATGCGATGTTTGGTCGGTGGGTGTTATAATATATTAAATGATTTACGGTAAATCTCCCTTTGTTCCTCCTAAAGGTGGAAATATAAATGATCTAATTGCTATCATAAACAAAGAAGATCTTTAATTTCCAGATACAGCTTAAATAACTGCAAAATTGAGGGAGTTATTATCTTAAATGCTTCAGAAAGATTTTAAAAAAAGAATTAGTTTCAGAGACTTCTTTGAACATAATTGGCTACAAGGAGAAGTTAAGGCAGATTATATTTAAAGTATCAAATAGGAAACACAAGATGTTACTTAAGATAATATTTCTGTTGTTCATCATAAAGTTAGTGAAGACATATAAGAAGAAGAATGCTTCAACGACAGAGATGAATCCATGAATGAAATTATCAAGGATTAATAATTAAAATATATTGGTTTTCAATTGCAAAAACAAGCCATATCATATTTAGATTTAATGTTTGATGAAGTTGGTAAAATAAAATAATTGGGAGATAAAATTTAAAATTACAAATTGAACTATCAATTTTTATAAAATAGATTAACAAGCTTAGCATTAGCTATTCGAATATATGAAGCATTTTTATTAAAATAAGTAAATGAATTTATGAAAGAATAAATTGTAGTACTACACACTTCATCAAGCAATAGTTCACTTATAAGTTTATAAATGAAAAAACCATTTGCACGCCATGAATTAATGTTATAAAAAGAAATCATTGAATTAAAAAATAATTTCAAAGAAAATCAATTAATCATGAAATAATTCGAAGAATGTGGATATTGTATTGCCGATAACATATTCGATGAAATACTCGAATTATTAATGAATTTAATTGAACATCAATAATTGATAGATCAAAGTATCTTCAATTAATTGATACAATTATTACATTCCTTCATTCTTACTCCACCATAATTACTGTAAGTCGAATTATACATAAAGTTACAAACTGGAAATGATATGAATTATTATTGGCATCTATTTAAGTTAGTTAGAGTTAATTAAAAATACATAGCTGACTCAATAGAAAATTAAGTAGTTTGCGAAAACAACGAATTTGATAAGAAATTACAATTCGAATGGAAGCTAGTTAAAGATGATACAGAAGAATCATAAGTCTCATTCAACAAAGGGGAAATTGATAAATTATAAGAGTTACTACAAGAAGAATATAGCAAAAGGGATATACGTTAATAAATATAATGATAATTAAAATTAAATGGAGTACTTAACTAATGAAAAACTCCTTAAATAATAACAATCAGCTCTATTTTCTATGAATAACTCTCGATCCAATAGTGTTTCGAGATTTCCCATCCCCAGTCAACGAAACACTCACGAATAACAACAACCACTTAGATCTGCAGATTTATTCAATCGTTTAGAAGACATTCTCAAATAGAAATAATAAAGCATCACTACAAGAAAGAAACAAAAATAAATATCCTGCATACTGAGCTCACAACCAAGTCATGAAGGAAAAAGATATAATATTGAAAATAGTTGCTATAAATCTCCTAATCGCTTAATAGAAGTACCCACCAGTGGTTTCCTTAATGTTGTAAGAATATCATACTAATTTGCAGTATAATATCGACACTCGATCAAGAAAATGCACATAACCAGCATACATTGGTTCACCTGCTTTTTACTAATAACATATTAGCGGTAAAAAAAAGACTAATGCCACAAACTATTAGGAAACAGAAAATAAATTGAAAAAAGAAAGCCTTAAAAAGTTTAAAGATGAATTTAATAATATGCAAGAAAAAATTAAAAGTAGAAACCATGTAATTTGAATTTTTAAATTAGTCTATGTTACTATAAGTAGAATTGGATAAAAATGATAAAGTAGAGAAGATTGAATTAAAAGAAAATAAGGTAGAATACAATTCAAATGATAGCAAAACATTAAATAAATTAAATCAACAATTATAAGTTTAAAATAGTCATTTGTAAGAGTAGCTATTATTTGAGCAAAATCAAAATAACAAATTAAATTTATTGATTACTAATCTCAATGACTAAATTAATGCATTAAATAAGTACTATATCCTTAAACATAGATAATTAAATTAATAATAATAATAGTTTTAAGAAGAATCTCAACAAAAAGAAAAATCTCTCTCTGAACTCACTAATAAATGCTTAAAATTAGAGGATAATCTTAAGTTAAAAGATAACTAAATTGCAGATTTTTTGAAACAAATTCAATCATTTGAAAATGTTTACAAAGACATGTAAGAGTTGGAGAGTTTGTGTCAATAAATGTCTTATTTAGGAATGCAAATAGTTTAACATAATTAATTAGTTATAGAAATGAAAGAACTATTTACAGTTCAAAATAATATTCTCGAGAAGGTTATAAACAAAAAAGATTTTCCAATAGACTAATTACTAGTGGCAAAAAATAAGAAAAAATAACATGGCCTAAAAAATTAAGACTGTTTAGCTCTCTCACAAGAAACAACTGAAATTTTAGAAAACTTAGTCAAACAAGTAAAAGTTTCAGTCGATTCTCTAACCGAGAGATTTATTCATGATTTACTAGTTTGATTTATTTATATTATGGGAAATTAATGCTATAATCATCAAGTATATTTCCATTTTCTAATAGGATGAAGAACACATCAATTGGAAAAATTAATTAGAAGCCACTTGCTCAGGAGTTAAAGAAGAAATGTGTTGGGCAGAACCTATATTAATTTAGTTAAAGGATTTAAGATGCTCAAATAAATATTAGAAATCTCTCCATAATTGGGCTCAAAGTTTTGAAAATTCAACTATGTATCCAAACTCAAAATCAACTTCAAAAACTTCATCTAAATCTCAAACAAGAAATGTTGATACAATAATACGAAGGACAGGATTTACAGAAGAAGATCTTATTGAAAATTATGTTAAACCTAATAGAAACTCATTCAATGGTAGTATACAATCTGTCACTCCATCATACATTTATCATGAAAAAACATCAAATGCAGGATTAGGTTAATCATAAGCAATGTTTGAAGATCAGTTGGCTTTCTTTGTTTCAGTCACTGATTAAATGAAAAGTCATTTAGAATAGCAAAACGAACTAGCCCTCATGATAACTCAATTTAGAACTGCTTTAATTAGCAAACATAAAAATAGTGATTTCGAATGTCTGCATGAACAATTAACCCTATTTTGTAGAACACTTTATGAGACATTAGTAGTTTATTATGATCTCATTACCTTAAAGAAAAAATATTCATCTTTTGCAGTTTTGGTTAATGAGGATACAATTTTAAATTTCATTGTTAATTATGTTATGTCAGATTAAGGAATATATCAATTAATTTACAATTCCATTGATAGATAATTAAAATAAGTAAGAAATAAAACTGAAATTTGTTTAAGGGAACTTAAAAATGTTAATGTTAAGGAAATGGGAATACCAAAAGAATTTTAATTAATTACACTTTAAGAACCATATAAAGATGCCATACTTTTATTATAAAAAATGAATAAAAAACTTGGGCCATCATCAAAAGTAAAATTAATTATTAAATGCTCTCAATTAATATAATCAACTATTAGAGAGGTAAATTATACTAGAGGTTCTAGTTTATTGATGTAAGCAGATGATCTAATACCTATTATGAAATATATATTAGCTAGAGCTCAAATCTATGATATCGATATACAATTAACCTACATTGAAAAACTAATCACCAATGGGATGCTTAATTCTTCAAGTGGTTATTATGTAATAACTATGCTGGCTGCATTAAGTTCAATCAGGGAAAATAAATAATTAATATAATGAATGTGTTATAACAATATAGAACAATCATTTATGATCTTCTTGCTGTTATATAAGAGTAAGAAAACCCTTATTTAGATAATAAGGTTAGAAAAATTAAAGATCGTTTTCATTAACTTGAATTATCAGCCAGATATGTTAGATTGTAAGAAAATAATAAACCTCGCTGTCTTCGACTTAATTCTGTACAATAAAAGCCAAGGATTATGTAAAATCAGGTTAGAGCATAATCAACTGCATATCATTAGAGATTTATCTCTTTACATACTTGAGTTATTTAATTTATGTAACAAAACCCTGATCAAAGAATTTAAATTGAACTTTTTCTAGCAGCTAGAGAATTGACAAATCTTGAATTCTTTTCTAAAAGTGATCCATATTTGGAGGTTTATTATTCATTAGCTGGGGAAAAGGAAACTTTCTTAGGTAGGACAGAAACTGCTGAATGTAATTTAGACCCTAATTGGGAAAAAAGCTTTACAATTGATTATTATCCAGATCTCATATAAATGATCAGATTTCAAATATTTGATGAAAATAGAATGGGAAGAGAATTTATGGGAGAATGTTAAGGGACAATCAAAGATTTTTTATAATCAAAGAATTCACTTGCTAACATGCAATTAAAGAGATTTGAAAAAAATGCAGGATTTCTTTATTGTAAAGCTGTTCAATTCAAGTCACCTAATCATTTTGTTACATGGCAATTTTAAGGAATTAATTTGAAAAATACAGATGGCATATTTGGTAAAACAGATCCATTTCTGAAGTTCTATCTATTTTCTGATAATGTATGGTGTTAAGTATATCAAACTGAAGTAATTAAAGATAATTTAAATCCTATTTGGAGAGAATTCGAAGTTTCTCTATAAAGATTATGTTTTAATGATGAAACCAAAAAGTTTAAAGTTGAGTGCATAGATAGACATGAAAAAGGCAAAAACAATTAGTTGCTTGGAGGATTTGAAACAACAATAGATGAAATATTTACTAAAAATATTGAAACCTTCCAATTAATTTAACCAAAGGGAGGATCAGCAGGGACCATCAAAATATCGAATAAAAAGAAAATATTTAGAGCTAATTTTGATGATTATATTCAACAAGGAACGATTTTCAATATTGTTTTGGGTATTGATTATTCAGCTAAGAATGGAAATCCATAATTTCCAGATTCCTTACACTCATATATTGAAAACAATAATAAATATTCAAAAGCAATATCAGATACAACCTCAATCTTAGAGAAATATGACAGTAAGAAATTAATTGCCATTTATGGAATAGGTGCAGAACCACATCTATCTAATTATAATTAAAATACATACTAAACATTATTCCCATTGACTGGTGATTTTTAAAAACCATAAGCTATTGGAAGTGAAGGGGCAATTAAATTATACAAAGAAACATTAAAATAAATAATTTTCAAAGGAGACTGTTAACTTGAAGATTTTATTAAATATTTATAAACAATAGCAGAACATAATGCTGGTAAATTAATCTACACTATAGGAGCTTTATTAATCTAAAATGAAATAACAGATCTTAAGATAGTTTAAGATTTGATTTTAGCAGGTATTTATCATCTGCTATACAGGCTCAAGATTACCTTATTCATTAATACTATTGGGGATTGGAAAAAATGAATTTAAAGAAATTAAAAATATGATAGAAACAATCAAGAATACTAAACCTTCCATAAGAAATAACATCACTTTTTGCCATTACAAGGAAGATTCAATAAATATACTAAAAAAAGACATGATGCAGGATTTGCCTTAATAGGTTGTATCGTATAAATAATGATAATTTTTATTTTTATTAAAAATGGGTAATTGTTAAGCTGAACAACAGATAAGTAACAATTAAGATAATCAAAATGCCACATTAGGATCAGGACAACATAAAAGAATATTCGATTACAAATCAGCCGAAGAAGTTGAAGTTCAAGATAATCCCAAATAACAAGTTTTAATAGATTTGAATGGAGAAATTGAAGATGTAATATGTGTTAGTATTCTAGGAAATAAAAAATATAAACCCAGAACCTAAAGTTATTAGCCTACCACCATTCAATTTTGGAGAGAAAAAGTACTTGAATGCAGAAAGTCGACCTGCATTTAGATTGGTTGATGGATCTACTTATGTTGGTGAGTGGATTGGTGAATAAATGACAGGTAATGGTGTTTTGGAAGGGAAAAATGGAACCTATGAAGGACAATTTGAAAATGGAAGAAAGAATGGCAGGGGTAGATTTACCTTTCCTAATGGAGAAATTTATGAAGGAGAATGGAAAGATGATTAAGAAAATGGAATAGGAACATATTATTATTCTTAAGGAACTGTTTATCATGGTTTATGGGTATAAGGATAGAAAAATGGGCAAGGAAAAGAAGTTTTTCCAAATGGTTCACATTATGAGGGCAATTTCACTAACGGAGTCAAAACAGGATAAGGAATATTTTAATGGAAAGATGGAACTAAATATGAAGGTAGATTTATGGATAATCTATTTTGTGGACATGGTAAGATGGAATATCCAAATGGAAGGAAATATGAAGGAGATTTTTTGAATGGTAAAATGCATGGTAAAGGAAAATTTCAGGTAAATTAAATTAATAAAATAGTGGCCAGATGGAAGGATATACGAAGGACAATATGAAAATGATAAAAAACATGGTATTGGAGTACTTATTGGATAAAATTACAGATATGAAGGAGATTGGAAAGAAGGAAAGATGGAAGGCCATGGAACTCTTACAAAAGACGGAGAATTGAAAGTTGGAATATGGCATAATAATAAGTTTGTAGGGGAATAAAATTAGTGAACTAAAAAATTTATAATTATAATATTGATCATCTTTTGCAGTATTGTATAAATCAGGATCATTAAAGCATTTGATTTATTAATTTAATTATGCTATAATTGTTTAGCCAAACCTATAACATTAGTGTTAAGATAACATTTGTTTTTATTTTACTATGTCAGGTTGTTAGGTCCAATGAATATGAATCAGGGTTGATATCAGAGGTTTAATATGTGTCATCTAGCCCACATGTTTTGGCTTAAACTCGTAGTACTGTTGATGCATCAATCAGTGTGAGCAAAACATTTTCAAAAGTATTTTCTGAAGCACCATAAATACTCTTTTCATGTTACAATTTATACTTTGAGAGTGCAACATCTGGAGGATATATATTTTAGATTATTAGCTAATCTACAACAGGTATATCTATTTAATTAGTTTTAGGATTTACAATAACAGTTACTGCACCAACTACTTAAAGAATCTACAATGTTTTAATAAAATGGTTAGCTTTTATTGATAAAGGAAAACAAATAATATCAGAAGACTTATATACACCTGATGCAACAGAAACATTTGATGAAACTCATTATAATTCAAATTTTGCTATGGCTGTCCCAGTTTTAAATTATTTTGTTTATTCTGCTGCATTTAATTTTAAATTTGATGTATTTTATAAATTTATTTTTTTTAGATTACAGCAGTTGATTCCACTAAAGTATATGTAACAGTTACTAGCACAGGAATTCAATAATTAGGATTCTAAATTTTATTAGCTGTTGCTTCCCCTGTTTATTTACATGGACCCTTTTAACATTTACCATCAGGAAGTCAATTATATAACAATCCTTATACTGTTAATAGTGCGGCAGTCCCTTCATTATAGTAATCCGATTATGTCAATTTCCCACTTTTTTATGGTTTATCTAGTACTGTAGTCAATTCTATTGATGTTGAATCATTAAGCTTCGCTTTGAGTGGTACAACTATGTCATATAGCTTCGGAGCCAGTATTATATCATATAAATATAGCAACAACTTGTGCGGTTGAATCTGCTTGGTTCAGTTAAATGTTAATATCTCCTAGATTCTAAATTCCACCTCTATTATTAGAATCATTTACTCAAACAGAATATTTAGATGCTAATACTTTTGGTGGTATTACTGTTGAACTACCATAAATTTCCACTAAATACACTTCTGCAACAGCCACAGCTACATCTGCTTACATCACACTAGACAGCTCCTTAATTGGACTATAAGTTATAGTAATAATGGAATGCCCTTTTACATACCAACATAATTATTGGTTTATTGGCTCAGTTGAAGATAACAAATAATATATTGCTGATTATTTTTATTGTTCTGATGGTTTTAATAGAATGCAATATTCCATAAATTTTAATGATGGTGGTAGAATGGAAACTAAATAAATTTAAATAATCATTGCTTCAGATAATACCTAAGTTTAAATTAATTAAAAATTGACTAATATATAAGCAGATGAAACCTATCGGAATCTACTCATTACAAAAACATCAGCAAGATGAGAAAATTATAAATACATATTATAAAATTCATAATTATATTAATAATAATGTTATTATAATTTAAAGTAATTACCCAAAAAAATCCTCCCAATATTACAATCAATCTAGAAAAACAAAATTAAACACTCAATCTTGAAAAATCTGCCTCCAATAAATTTCACGGAGAAGTTGTAATTAACAATGATGAAAAAATATAATACATCATTGGGAATACTATTGCAGCAGAAAGGTAAATAAAATATGAAAAAGATGGTTTTATGATTATAAGTAAGAATTATGTAATTTAGATGACAATCTTGAAAAAATGAGAATTGTTTAAGGAATCAAAGAAATAACATTTGTATTAGGGAAGCTCACTCTTTGGCCTTATGTTCCTTTTGTTTGTGGAAGTATTAGTGAACTTGGCAATTGGAACCCAGAAAATGCTCAAATGATGGTACTTGATGGTGATAAATGGTATCTTACTATTTCTGCCTCAAGATCCTTCGAATATAAATTTATTTTAAACAAAATTCTTGGAAATGAAGTGCAATGGGAGTCAACCCCAAATAGAATTTATGATATCCTGACTTCTCCAGAATGTGTTGAAATAGAAACTATGTGGGAAAAATAAACAAAATGTAAAAGATTAAAAAGGAACCCCAAATTTGTTCATATGACAATTCATTATAAGACAAACTCCTAAAGAGATAGGCTTATTATAGTTGGAAATACAGCCTCACTTGGTTTTTGGGATCCTCAACATGGAAAAGCGATGTAAAGATATCTTGATTATAATTGGTGTGTGGGATTGATTATTGATGAAAATGAAATCGAATTTAAGTTTGTAGTAGTCACAGGAGAGTAATGTATTTGGGAAGATGGAGAAAATAGAATATTAGAATTAGATGATAGACAATCATATAGTATAGGTATGAGTTACATTAATTAGTGGCTTTTTGGAATTTTCAAAATAAAAGTAGAATTCATTCAAGAGAATATGATATAGATTGTCCAATATGTAGTTAACATTTAAAAGACCAAACAATCAGAATAGGATAATTATGTGGTCATTTAATATGCTCTAAATGCTATTAATAAATGTCAAGTAACACATATCTAAGAGTTAAATGCCCAATCTGTAGGAAACCCTTTTAATTATGAATCTCTATGATGTTTTTAATTTCATAATTTAATATATTTAAAAGTTAAAAAAGCGGAAAGATTATGATTTCCTCCTCTTAGGAAATACCTACTTTGTTACATTTATTCAACACTCAAGCCTCTTTAGGTTCTATAGATTATGATGATTCAAATCATTCAACAAGAAAACTATTTGATGAAATATTATTGAGTCCTGTAAGAAGTCAGACATTATTCAATCCAAATAAAAAGATTGTAGTAGGAGATGAATCTTGGTTAAGAAGAGGTGTTTCTAATTCTAGTGAAGCCAGTAGTCCAGAGAGATAATTTGAAAGATAAGAATTCTTCAGTCAATTTAGAGTACCAATCAAATTATGTGAAGAGCATCCATATTAAGAATAAAAATTACAACATTTTTCAAAAAATGCTGTAAATTTTATTGATTCTGAAACTTTGGTAAAAGAAAGTAAAATTTTAGTATAAAAATGCTGATGAATTAACATTATTTGATTGTAGATATCAATATGAGTATGATGGTGGTCATATCCAAGGTGCCACTCATCTAAGTAATCCCTTAGATATAGAGTCTGTATTCTTTAAATAAATACCATCGCCAAAACCAATTATTGTATTATATTGCGAGTTTTCAGAGAAGAGAAGTCTGAAAATGTACAAAAAATTTATAATTTAGTTATGAATAAATTCGTAATTAAGATAGAAATCTTAATGTATATCCTAAATTACATTATCCAGATCTATATGTCTTAGATAAAGGGTTCTCCAATTTTCAAATGGAATACCCCAATAATATTGAAGGCCAATATATTGAAATGAATAACAAAGAATACAAAAATTAATATTGTGAACAAAAATGGTAAAATGAAAAACAATGGCAACAATTGAAATCGAAGAAAAGACTAATTAAATGAATATTCGATTTATGAAGCAATCACTCGGAATTTTCAAAATATAATTTTGGATCAGGGAATCGAACTTATAAAGATCTCTTAAACAGGAATTCAGACAAAAATTCAATTGTATTTTCTGGGTTCTATTTCACTATTTCTACTAAACCCTCTGTGATAAATGGTACTACATTATCGTTGAGATATTATCTAATTACTAGTGTCATAATAACCTTAATGGCAAAGATCGCGATTCCAATAATTCTTTTTCATAATTTACACTATGTTCTTATTTGATACGATATTCCTCCTCCTAAATCTACCAAAGTTCATCCTCTTTTTTATTTCGTTATTCTGTCAAATTTTACATTATTTCTCTCTATCTTTATAAATCTTATCTCTTCTTATTTAATCTAGCTTATTCTGATTCATCTTCTAAATGACGATAGTTTTTGTATTTTCCATTCTAAATATTTTAAATACATACCCTTTCAATAAAACTACGACATGTATCCTATATTAAATTTTATTTATTAAAAACAGCAATTGAACAAATATCGATTTTCAATTCCTCATAAAAATCAATTAATATTGTATATCCTTTCTTTGTGTTTAAGGTTTTATAATTTTTAAGTCTTTTTTATAAGGATTCTTCCTCATATTTATGAGTTTTTAGATTTTTAATCCTTTCAATAATCTATTCATCAGATCCACTTAGATAAATAATGTGTTCAGGTAGAATTAATTTATTTAATGTTACTTTCTATTCCTCTCCTTCACCTTCAATATTATAAAATAATTATTTTGCTTAAGCATATGTTTTAGGATAATTATCTAAAATAAATCCTCGATTTTAGCAATCATTTTGTAATAATCTCCATTTATAAATTGTTATCAATTATTCATCAGTCAATCGTGCTTCAATTTTACTTTCATCAAATGGAATATATGGTTATTGCAATTATTTTCTTTTCTTTCTTATAATATCATATTATGCTTTTGCTTCTTCAATTTATGCATTCCTATTTTCTTCCAAAGTTGCTTTCAGTGATTCTACTTCTTCACTGGTTTAACTTAAATATTATTAAATAAGTTCTTTAATTGTAATATGAGGAATGCTGAAATATTCAGCTATTTAGTTTGCTATCGTTGTTTTACCAATGCCTGGTGGTCCCACAATTGCTACTCTTATTGGTTTCAAATTATGAGTGTCAACAAACTCCTATCTTATTTTAGCTATATTTGCTCTAATACCTTCCTTACACCACCAATTAAAAGTAAATCTATCTGCCGGCTAATCTTCATCCCCCTAATCTCCTTATTCTTCTAAAAATGCATCAAACACTTTAGTTGGTTTCATTCTTAAATCTATTTTGAATTCCTCAATAGCAACATCTGATTATTTTATTTATGCATTGCCAACTCCCTTTGAAATTGAATCAATTATTGCTTTATGTGAAGGATTTTAATTATGATCAATTGCAAATATATACTTCTAATTCACTGGTTTTTCTACCAATTTTTACACAAATAAAGCCAAATCTCTCACATGAATACAGGGTACTTTGTTCTTATTGTAGAAAGTAATCGTATTTTAAAGCCAAGATCCCTTGAACTTTGTATAGAAATGATCCTCTCCCATTCCGTAAAGTATACCAGCACAAAGGATAAATGTTCTTAAATTTGACTTATTCACACTCAAACATAAACTCTCCAGAGATCTTAATCCCTCATATTATGGTAATGCTTTTCTCTTAGGATGATCAGCTTCTGTAAATCTTGTATATTCTTTCTTTGGAGGTGCATCTTCACCTTCATCTTGTTATTTTGCATCTTCCTCCCCTGATTCTGGAGGATATCCACCATCTTCTTCTTCATCTCCAGCTTTCTTTTCTTTAGGCTCAGTTGCTGACCACACCATGACTGATGAAACTAAAATCAAAATCTTTTCTTAATCAAATGATCCTAATTTCAAAGCTTTTATGGCATACTCACATTCACTATGATCACATGTATTGATATCATATACAATTACATCACTGTCCAATATAACTTTTTATAAGAATGACATTTTAGATGGCTAAAATAATTCTAATCATTACATCAATGACTTTACGAACAGCAGGATGGATTGGTGCTTTACTATCAGCGATTGTGGTCCCTACAATCAAATTTGGATCCTCTGGATGTTCTTTATCATTTCGAAGTTATTCAATCTTATATAAGTCATATTTCTACTAATTGATATCCAAAATATGTATTAAGGGAACTTAGGAAGAATCTCTTTGATTTATATGGAGCTTTCTTTGGTTTTGGCACTTCGTCAGTTTCCATTAATTAAATAAAAATAATGCTGTTACACGTCGGAGCCAGCAGTGGATATAGGGAATCACTACAAAGAAGTTTCAGTCAATCACGAGATCAAACAAGAAATAGGACACTCTCTCTACAATAAATACCATCAGTACTTGCTTAACGAACAAACCAAAAAAATTAGAAAATGACAACCCAACAAAAAACACCAAATAAATTCAAACTGCAAAAATAAACCAAAGTAAAACTCAAAAAGACACCCTCTTATTTACCTGAAATGACTACATACTAAAAAATTCTTCAAAAATACTTTTGATTTATATTAAAATATGGATTATAACCCATTACAAATGCCTTGCGATTGGAATGTCGCAAGAAAACATGCACTAGCAAGACGCACTGCTCCAGATACCAAATCTCGTGTTGATGAGTTCGATGATGAGGATGAAAATAGAAAACGTATACTTTATTAATATTCAGCGGAAACATGTCCCTGCTGTGGATTTGAAATTGAAAGAAAAGAAATACCATATTGTGAAGACACGAAGTCTTTGAAATTTTTGGGAGCCGGGTTTCCTTTGTTTTACAACTTTTTGAAATTTTGCATGATTTTATTGAGTCTTCAGAGTACAGTGGCCATTTTTAATGTTTTGAGTAATTATCATGGAGAATTCTGCGAGTATTATTGTATTTAAGTTAGGCAAGAGGCACTAAATCCAATTTCATAACAGCTAGAATCTAATTGCAAAGACTCACTATTCCTTAAGCTTTCCATAGCTAATAAATTAAAGTAAATCCATTAACTATTAGAGTAATGATGAACTTGTTATCTTAATACAAAAAGCTAATTTGATTATGCTTGTGGTGATGTTAATTATGTTCCAATTCTTTCGTAGATATTAGAGAAAACTAGACATTTCAATAGATGAATCATAATTGACACCAAGTGATTATACAATATTAGTTAACAATATTCCAAAAACCTTGACTGTAAATTATAGATGGGAATTAACAAATATGTTTCAAAATTATGCAGTCACAGACAGTAGTACTTAAATAATAGTCACAAAAGTTGTGTTAGTGTATGATATCTCAGATATCTTATTAGAGGAAAGTAGAATACAAAAATCTTTATCTAAAAAGAAAATAGCATTATAAACATCTGGAATGAAATATGATAATTAAGATGTTCTCGAAGCAGAAACAGAAATTTTAAATTCTTAACGTAGAATCAAGGATTTATAAGAGGAATATTTTTGGACCAATAAGAAATTCAGCGGAATTGCCTTTGTATCATTTGAGAGTGAAAAAATGAAAGATTTAGTCTTGTAACACAATTAATCAAGTTTCTGGGATAAAGCTAAAACATTTTTGTATTAAGGAAAGACACCTGGTTTAGATGAAATGGAATTATAGTGGCATTATTAAAAGCTTTTCATTGAACCCGCCCCTGAGCCTAATGATATTTAATGGCAAAATTTAGCAATCGTAACAATCGAGAAAATTTTTGCAAGAGTTAAATCATTCTTTTTAACAGCTGGAATTATGGCTATAATTTTCTTTTTAATTTACATATTATCTGTCAGATGTTTATAGTTAGGGTACATGGAAGAATTGGAGAAAAAAGAATTAGGAAGAGATGATCCAAATTAACTAAATAAAATTAGATTCATAGCATTTGGGATTGGTATTACAATAGTATTAATCAATAAAATATTACTGGAACCTCTTATGAAATGGATAACTCATTAAGAAAAAATTTCTACAAATACGAAATTTTAGATTTCTTATGCTACAAAGTTAACGATCACTTTATTTGTAAATGCTGCCATATTAAGTTATGTTATTGACATATTAATATTTAGCAATGTTTATGGATTTGGTGGATTTTTATATAATGAATCAATTGTTTTTATTTTCAATGCGGTAATAGCTCCACTTATTTGGTTAATTGATCCATGGAGTCTTATTAAAAAATTAATTAGAGATCATTAAGCATCTAAAGTGGGTGATGCTCTTCTCACTTAATAAGAAGCAAATGAATTAATGGAAGATGTAGATTATTAGTTGGCTATGCGTTATGCAGATATTATTAAAACAATGTGGTTTACATTCTTATTCGGAACTGCAATCCCTATTGGTGTTTTTAGTTCTCTGATTGGATTAATCGCTTACTATTTAGTTGATAAATATAATCTTTTAAGAAGAAGAACAGTGAAAGAAAGCATTTCATAAGAATTATCATTATAAATGATTGATCTTTTATAATTAATAGTGTTATTAAATCCTTTAGGAAATGTTGCAGTAACATAATTTTTAGATTCTAAATTTGATCTATTTTCAAGCATTGGTGTTATTATTGGTACAGCATACTTAATTTTACCAATACATCGCTGCGTTGATAGCATGTTTCCCTTAAAAAATTTAGAAGTGGTATGAAAATAAACTAATATAGCCTGTGTCTTATAGAAAAGCATAAATAGAATTTGATTCAGATTATGATAGAGAAAATCCAGTCACTAAACATAAAGCCATTGCTGAATATTCATTACAATTACAGGGTATCACTTAAACAGACAGGAAAATAGAATATTAAGTAATGCACCATGAAGATTGATATTAATACATTTATACTATTATACTAATTAAAAATGGAATAAAGCTATTTTATTTCTCAAGAAGAAATTCAATAAGTTAATAAAGGGAACACAATAAATATTAATATTGGAGTGTTGGGACACATAGATTCAGGTAAAACTTCATTAGTTAGAACATTATCAAGAGTATTATAATAACTAATTTAGATCACATCCACAGCTTCACTTGATAAAAATCCATAAAGTTAGGAGAGAGGTATAACACTTGATTTAGGCTTTAGTGCTTTTTATACTAGAAATCTAAGTGAATAAAATAAGTATAACATAATCTAATTAGATATTTCTAATTCACACTTGTAGATTGTCCTGGACATGCATCACTAATTAAAACAATTATAGGAGGTGCTTAGATTATTGATATTATGTTTCTCGTTATAGATGTAACAAAAGGGATCTAAACATAAACTGCAGAATGTTTAGTAATTGGAGAAATATTGGCTGATAAATTAATAGTTGTACTTAATAAAATAGATTTGGCTAATGAAGAAGTTATAGCAAAACAAAAAAAGATAATAACTAATGTTCTCTCTAAAACTAAATTCTCAAATTAAATTCCATTAATTCCTGTTTCTGCCACTTAAGGAATAGGCATTGAAGAATTAGTTGGAACGCTTCTTAAAAATGTATTGATTCCTAATCGCACAGAATCAATAAATAAAGGATTATTATTTATGATTGATCATTGTTTTTAGATAAAAGGATAAGGTACAGTAACAACTGGAACAATCATTTAAGGAACAATGAAACCTAATGATGAAGTGTATTTTCCAATGTTAAAAGTAAGCAAAAAAATTAAGAGTTTATAAATGTTCAAGAAACCTGTTTAAATAGGAGAACCTGGAGATAGAATAGCTGCTTTGTTTACAAATTTAGATGCTAAAGAAATCGAAAGAGGGATTGTATGTTAACCTGGTATTGTTTAACAATTAGACAATATTGTTATTGATTTCAAAAAGATTCAATATTATAAAGGATAATTGAAATCTTAAAATAAATTTCATGTAACATCAGGGCATTTAACTGTAATGGGGTAATTAAAATTATTCATGAGACCTAAAAATTTATAATTAGAATTCAATAGTGAAGGAGAGTATGTAGAAGATTATGATGGTAAATTTAATATCAATATTAGATTATTTGAAGTATTCAGAGAAGTATAATCTATATGCCATTCTCTAATTAGAAAAACCTTTGATTGCATCTGCAAATTCTTTAATTATTGCCTCAAAATTAGATACTGATTTAGAAGCAAACATTTGTAGAATAGCTTTTCACGGAACAATATTATTTAATTATACACCTTAATAGTTATTTTAATAGAACGGTTTAAGAATTTTTAGAAAAAAGACTAAAATGGGAAAAGTTGAAAAAGTAATTGATAACTATCTTCTTCTTATTTCAGATTTATTTAAGAAAGAAAATAATATAGGAAATTATATTGGAAAAATGATTGTTGTTAAACAAGGAAATATTTAAGGAAAAATAGATAGTGCATTTGGAAAGAGTGGAAAAGTTAAAGCATTTTTTGAATAAGGTACAACAAATGAAATGTTAAATAGTGATGTTGTAATGATATATAAAAAATATTTGTTTCATAAATGAATTCATAAATTTTTAAGTATGTCTTCTATTTCTTAAGTACGTTACTAAAATTTTTTTTCAAACATTTTAGTTTCAACTAAAACCAATGAATTATTAAACGATTTCGATCGAGGTTATGCATCATAGTTAGAGCCCCGATGTGTATGTCTTGTTTCAGGTTTTAGTGATTGCAATAATTTTTCAATTTAGAATGCTTTTGTAGATGCATCTATATTAGAACTAATTATGGATCTAAATTATTCATAATTGTTGATTATTGGTGTATTCTCAGGATTTTTACAATCAATTAAATGAGCAAAAAGCGCATTTAACATATTTTCCATTTATAATATTTATATATAATCATCTGATAGGCTTCTGTTCAGGAATTGGAACATTAATTGCCTTTACAATTATTTCTTTAAATTCAGGAAAGGAAATCTAATTATATATTATTTATACAGATCCATCTCCATTTGCATCAACTTCATCTAATAATTCTTTCCAAACATCATCACTAACTGCTGCCTCACTAGAACCGAAAATGCCTTTTATTTCATCTATTGATATAGATCCACTTCCATCTTTATCGAACATTCTAAATGCTTATTCTAATCTCTTATCTTCAAGTAATTTAACTTTATTAAAGGTAGCCAATACAAATTCTAAATATTATATTTCCTCACCTGAATAATCTATACTTCCATTCTTATCTTAATCAATTTATTTCATTAATTTAGTGACTTCCAATTCAGCATCAGTATAACTCATTACTTTTGAATATCCTTAAATGCAATTACTAAATACCTATTATTAATTCTTCTTTAGAAAGTCTTCCATCACCATTCAAATCTAGAGCTTAAAACTATTATAATAATTCTTGTTTCTCTTAACTAGTGGCCATCTAATTAACCATAAATGTAAGTGCTGCCTCCTAAAATTTTTTCTCAACTCTGAAATTTCTTAAATTGTTCAATACTTTCGTCAATTGAGGCATATCCATTTCAGTTTTTTTAACATATGTTGTTATCCAAGGATCTCTTAAAGCTGATTCAGCACTTAATCTTTTTTTTGGATCTCTTTCTAGCATTTTTGAGATTAATAATTTAGCCTCATATGATATTTAACTCCATTCTTCACCATCAAATGTAAGCTATCCTGATCGAACTGACTCCAAGATATCCTCATCTTCTTCACCATTGAATGGCGGAATTCCACTTAATAAAATGTAAAGAATAACTCCACAAGACCACACATCACATTTTTCATCATATTTTCTCTCAAGTACTTCAGGGGCAATGTAGTAAGGCTAAAAACGTTATAAAAATTTTACCGTTCCCAACTTTTAATTCATTTTGAAACCCTACTCAAACATTCTACTTGTACCAAAATCCACAATTTTCAATAATGCCTATGGCTTATTCTGTTCATAGAGAATATTTTCTGGTTTCAAATCTCTATGCACAATTTTACTTTTGTGCAGATAATTCACTGCTGACAATATCTACTTCATGGTTTCTGCTGCCTTCCTCTCAGAGAATGAAGTTTATTCTTGTATTTTATCAAAAAGTTCCCCTCCAGTACACAATTCTGTCACAATATAAATATTTTTGCTATCCTAATAGAACTCATATATTTTTATGATATTCGGATGATCCTACCTTAAAACAATTAATAACCAATCTCTTCAATATCTCTATTTCGATTCGTAATCTTTCCACTTCAATTTTACTTGCTTTCTCTTTCGAGATGATCTTAATTGCACGAATTTAATTTGTAACCTTATGGACACCCTTTCTCACCTCACCATAAGCCCCTAAAATCTCAATATCTATACCCTTTCCAATAGGCGGTTTTAAGAGGTTATAATCATTCGATATTAAACCATGCTTTTCCGAGACCATCCCCTAAGAAGAGATTTTGAAATGAGCCACGTCCTTAACTAAAAATATAAGTTAAGTGCTACTTTTATTTGGATTATCAATCTCCTCCGGTTTACTAGACCCACAGCCCATTGTATATATTTATAAAAATAATTCATTAATTTGAGCTCTCTGCCAGAAAGTTTGGAGTGCAGTGGCTTTCATGAATTGAAAATTGCAATGATTTAATTATGAGTTCCTCATTACACGAATTTGACATATGTGCACATATTGTAACTATATTTTCAGCATTGTGTCTTAATGTTCCATCATCTTAAATCTCCTAATTTTCAGTAAATTAAATTGGCAATTGTTCAGTTTAAATTTCTTCTTCTATCACCTCATTTTTTCGACAGGCTTGACCCATTTATTTATAATAATTAATATATGTATAAGATATTTCTTAAAATAACTGAAAAAAAAAAATTGAGGATGAATATTCAAAAATGATGTCATTGTGTTTGGTAAGAAAGTTAACTTTTAAAATTGAGATTACAAAATAATTATCAACACTCTTAATTCTGTCTGGCAGACTCACCCAGATTTGTCTCTTTAAAATTGGGACTATAAATCTCATCCTTCTCACTCTCTTTAATTGAATTAGCATTCATAGATTGCTATGAATTATAAACTTATTAAGAAAACGTAAAGAAGTTCTACTAACTATTAGACTGTCCTTAACTTTTTCTGGAGTTATTTAAAAACACTTCGAGATCCTCACAAAATTTAACTTATTCATTAAAAGTTTCACACTCTGTCATCTAATAATGCGTATCTAACTTATATTTTTAACAGCATGTTGATCCCATTAAGTATATATTTATTAATGGAAATTTTATGATTTGAATGCTAACAAAACACTGTAAAATTTCAAGAAAAAATTAGTTATAGTGAATTTATTTAAAATAAAATTTAGGATATTCAAATTAAAAAGAATCCAGTCATTCCTGACTATGTTTAACGCTTTCCTCTTTTTATTTCATTATCGAATTCAACTTCAAAGCCACCTATTCATCCAGTTTTAATTTCTCTTTTAATATAGATATGTTATTAATTTCCTCATTCTAATCCTATTCATCATTATTCCTCACAGTCGATTACAAATCCAAATCATCAACTAACTAGATATTTTCTGTAAAAATAACACCCTAACTTGATCTTTTTATCCATGGTGCTTCTGGCTTATTTTCCACGATTTTTGGCTTGCAATAAATACATATGTATTACAGAAATTTTTGATAACAACCCTTCATCGAACAAAATTGGTTGAACATTGAATTCAATAGTTGGTAAACAAAATGATAATCTAACTGCCACTTTATACTTTTTTAATGGTAATAAAAGTGAAGGGAAAATTGAACAAAGTCTGTTATGTTAAGGAAACAATTAAAATTCTGTCATTTTTGCATATTCCTCATTTATTGAGGTATCAATTAAGTCATCCTTTATTAAATTAATCAATAATTATAATTGAATTTTAAATTCATTTTAAGCTATATTATCGTTTAATAAATCAAGAGTTTAAAATGCTTAATCCTAAAAACCAAGCATAATATCATAAATTGAACTATTATAAAGATGTTCATAAAGGTTGTAAGTTTTGTTTGTAAAATCAAAGTCTTCAAAACAATTCTAAGAAAAAAGAGAAGATGAATTAGATTATTAGGACATCTCCTCCTATTTATAATTATATGATATAATAAGGCTGTCTTTTGCATCTAAATATTTACTTCTGAATAATTAGAACACACTTTTATAAAAGCATATATCTGATTTCTTAAATATCAATCCTTCTTAATGATGTTATTATATTATATTAAGATTATGAATACATTCTTTTAGAATTTCATCATCCATAGCTTATGAAGCTTATCTTAACACTGTTAATACCGAATGATCAACTACTGCTTACTAATCGTTATCCAAATTTATGATTGTCATAAGTTCACTGATTGCTGAATTAAGCTCTTTTATATAAATTAGAACTTTAACTTTTGAATATAGAGATTCCTTATTATTTGGATACATATTAAAAGCAGTTATTGATTCTTCAAATGCTCCAATTTGATAAAAGAGAACCCCAACAACATTATAATCAATTTCAGGAGTGCTTTTCAATTCAATATATTTTTAAAGATCAAGATATCCTGTTGTAGAATCACCTATCATAAGTAAAAGTTTGCATCTATTAAGAAATGATTCAGCATGATTCTAATCCAAACTTATGCAAATGGAAAAATCATTAATTGCCTCTCTATACATTTAGCGATAACAATGAAGTAATCCTCTTACATAATAATGCTAAGCTTAATTGTCTTCTGATTTATCGATTGCCATTTCTAAGTCCATGGATGCTTCCTCCAAATTGCCCATAGCAAAATTTACTATTCCTTTATAAAATAAGAGATTTGATGCTTCAATAATTTTTGAAGCTTTCTATAATAACATAAGAGCTTCATTTAAACATTTTATTCTATTTTCTTCACTTAATTTCTCCGAATATTGTGTATATTTTCTAATTTATAATATGGCTAAATAAAATAATGGCTCCATTTTGTTAGGTAACATTTTTTAAGCCTATAAAAAATATTTTTTACTCTGTTCTAGATCATCTTCCTCACATGCTATTATACCATAACACAGCTGTTTATTGTAAATTGATGACTAATTATTAATATAATTTACTTTTTCTAATAAGTTCTCCTAATATAATTCTAAATCCTATTATGCTAAATTATATTTAGATTAACAAAAATATCCATATGCTCTAAATTAATGAGCTTAAAATTTCATATGATCGCTCTATTAATTTTTAGTAATCATCATTGTTAAAGAAGCTGTCCCTTCCTCAAATTTTCTTTTCATTAAAAAAATAACACCTTCAACAAATAATATAAATTTCTCTAATATAACTGTTTCAATATCTAAATAAGCAGCTCTATTCAATTCATGCTGAGCTTAATAAAAATCATTTTATTCAATTTTAATTTTTACTATTTCATAAAGAGATTTAGTAACAGGTTTCTTATCACTATTATTTTTGATTGCTTATTCAAATGCTAATAATGCATCTTGTAGCCGCTCTGAATTATAAAAAATATTTACTTTACTTTTGCATCAGTACACCTTTAAAATAATAAACTTCTGAATCAACTGGCACTAATTCAATTAGTGATTCGACATCATTTTTAGCATTATTGTAATCACGGGAATCAAGGTAAAGTAAAAACCTTTTAATCAGAATAGATTTTTTCTATGCATCTTCATTACAAGCTAAAGCATTTGAACATTCTTCAATAGCAAGATGAATTTAGTTGGTAACTTTATAACACTCGCTCAATCCCATATGCCCTACACTCTTCTTTTAATTTATATGAACTGCTGCGATAAAGTCTTTAACTGCCTTATCAATTTATTTTAATTTCAAGTACATTTTTCCCCTATAAATATATGCATCAAAATATCGATTAAAATGTTTAATAGCAAGAGTTAGCTAGAGTTAAAAATTAAATTACAATATTAATTGCTTCCTCTATTCGATCCTTCTTCTTCAATGAAACTGCTAATAATATGTAGGCATTTCTTTTATAGGTTGGAAATGCTTAAACTAATTATTGAAGTAATTCAATTGCTTTCTCAGTTTAACTAATTGAAATATTACATAGTCCCGATAAATATAATGCATCAGGATGTTATCCATAAGTAGCTAAATAGTGGTTAAATATTTCTAATGCTTCTTCTGTTTTATTTTCACTAAATAATCTTTTTCCTTTATTGATATCATTGTTAGTATATGTTTAATTTTAGCTGGTATTGTTTCTATTATGATCATCAAGATTATGTAGAAAGCTTTCATCTAAATTATTTTGCAAAAAATACAATTAATGCAGTTATTTGAACTAACAGAATGCAATTTCTTCAATCTATTGCTTGATGATCTATTAATTTATGAGCTTAAACAATTAGTCGAATCGTAAATCACTCTTTTTGTTTGCTATTTTCTCATATAATAATTTGTCTATGGACCAGCAGTATGCTAACTTATTGATTTGGTTTTTGTTCTTCCTACTTCAGTAGTTGGAGCTTATGATATAACTTTAGGGGGTAACTCTAAAATATATCAATCATTACTGCCAACTTATGGTTAACTTCCTAGCTTAAGAACACCAGAAGATGGTTCTTTTAAATTACTTTTTGCATGCCTAGAGTCTCGTAATAATTATGGTCTAATCCTAATTTCAGAGAATTTGCTTACATAATATTCGAATTCTTTATACTTAAAATATTTAAAAGTAACAAATTCTGGATATGCGAAAAAGATTAGGAGCCCTTCATTCTGACACTTTAGAAGAGTTTATTTAGCTGGCTTAACAATCTTGGTAACAAGAACTTGTCTTCTATGAAGGTTTAGGTAAATGTCACACTACAGTTGATTACGAAGAACAAGACACAAATGTATTTCGTCAATTTATCATAGACTACATCAATTGAATAAGAAGATACTGTTGAATACAGCAATATCAATATTATGATTATAGACACTTAAAACAAAATCAATGAAGTGTTCGAATTTTGTGATTAGAATAGAACATATTAAACAAAATACTTAGAATATTGTTCCCGATGTGAAAGAACTGATACAAAAGAAGTTCACTTTCACTTCTGGATAACTACAATGTCAAGTGTAAAGTACTCAGACCTCATAGATGGTATGTATCTTATTATATTCAGTGTACTTAAAACGCGCTGATTGCTATATATTTGCTTATGACAAATCAAAAGAAGAAGAATTTTAAAAATTTATTGAAAAAATCAAATTCTTGAACTAAAATACTGTAAAACCAGTTATAAAAGTAGCAAACTCTATGAGAGTTTCTGTAAATATATAACTTTAACCGTAGAGCTAATAAATTATTCAACAGGAAGAATAAATTATGACTATAAAAACCTTACCCGAAGCATTGAGGAGAGTAAGAGACAAATATTTTTGATATCTGAAACAAATATTGGTTTGTACTAGCACAACTCATTTGTTGATGATAGTCTATAATCTTTTTTATTTTATCTTTTAATTAAATAATGGATTTCTAAATCGAATTCGATGAATATATTAAAATGAAATACATCAACAGTCTTGAAATATTTGAAACAATGAATACCATGACAAAAGTGAAAATAGTTACATTAGAAGGGGAAGAATTAAATTTAGAATGCGATATTTACAAAGGAATAAAAGTGATTAAATACAATCAAGTTTATGAAAACATGGAGCAAATACTTGGACAATATTCTTAATTGTATGTTTAAAAGTTTTATAATGATCTAAATAATAAATTGAAACTCCTTGAATAAGAATAGAATGAAGAAAATTGATTGCTTAATATTATATCATCTATATTTTATAATCGATTGACCTTTATGGGTGTTATCCAAAATAACTCTTGTTGTGGCTAAATAACTTCAAATAATTAAGAAATCAATGAAGCAAATAAGATAGATGTAATTATTTCACCTCCAGACTCTCCACATCATTTTCAGCAAATAATATAAAATTTTCAAAGTGAAACCCAGCGAAGAAAAGAAGTTAAGATTGAATAAAGTGCAATATTCATCTAAAAATATTGGCGAGGTTACAAACAACGAAAAGTATACAAAAAAAGAAAACCCGCATTCATTATTAGTCCTGAAAACTCGTTACAATAATAACTTATGTAAGTTAAATCTTAGGAGAGTTCAACATTCATAGAATTGTTAACACCATAAATGAATACTTGTATTTTTGATGAAATGGACCCATTAGATGATTATACTATTACTGATCCTGCTACTTATCAATATAGGGATGGTTCAATATTTATGGGAGAGATAGCCAATGGAAAAAGAAATGGAAGAGGTCGTTATTATTATCAGAACGGATCTATTTTTGAAGGGTAAGCTATTTCCTGATTCTAGATTTTGGATAAATAATGTACCAAATGGATTGGGAAGATTTGTTCATAGGAATGGAGATTTTTATTAGGGATAATTTGTTGAAGGCAGGCTCGAAGGGTTTGGAATTTATAAAAAAAATAATGGTGCAATATTTGAAGGATAATGGAGAAACGATAAATAACATGGATTAGGGAGTGAACAATGGGCTGATGGGGCCAAATATGAGGGAAATTATGTTTTAGGAAAAAAACATGGACTCGGTAAATTCACTTGGGCTGATGGATCTTGTTATAAAGGTGAATTCGTCAACAATTGTATGGATGGGTATGGAGAATACATTCAAGCTAGTGGAAAAAAGGTAGCTACATCATTTTATCTAGTATATAGGATAATTTAAAGATGATATGATGCATGGAGAAGGAGAGTTTTTCTGGCCAAATGGAAAGAAATATTCTGGGTGGTATTTAAAAAATTAAAAATGCGGGCTTGGAACATTTGAATGGCCAGATGGAAGACGATATGTTGGATTTTGGCAGAATGGACTTATGCATGGAAAAGGGATTCTTTTTGAAAGTAATGGCAGGCAAGTATAAGGAGAATGGGTTAATGGTGTACTTTAGCAATGAAATATATTTCATTTGAATACTTCTTTTTTACTTGGATGTTTTGTTGGCGATCCTTATTAAAAAAGTGTTAAATCAACATTTATCACTTTAGGCTCTTCGGAATTTTATTTAAATTTATTTATATTTTTGATAAAGGTTCTATAAAACCAATTTTAATCCTTTTCTAGGGTTTTTTATTTCTGGTTTTACATATCATTTATAATTTGTTAAAATTTATCTAAAAACATAAAATAATAAATTAATTTTTTACTTCGATATAGTTAAACGATATAATTATACAAATTAGAATTAAAGTTCATCTAATAGAATTATAGCCTGTCATAAGTAAACATATATCAATAAGAACTTATTAATGTAAAAAACTTTCATAGCTATTATTGCAGAGAATTACGAATTAGGTTCGTATATTTACAGAAAATTGCTATAAACATCACGTTTTCCTCCTAGGCCATATATGGATTTTGAAACCGTAGAAACTGAAAATACTATTATCAGATTAGTAATTGTACAGTCGTTT
>JMSD01000027.1:57664-106675 GCA_000715435.1 Paramecium caudatum
AATCGACAGCTTTCTGAATGAAGCAAGAAAACATCATTATGTTGGGGTCAATATTCAAGATTAAACAGATGATGAAAATGCGATCCTACTATCGTATCACTTATTCTTAGGTCTTGGTGGAGTAGGGAAATCAAGATTATTTAACAAGCTTTTTGATTAAATTAACACTAATTCTTCAACACCAAATTTCATTCAAAAATCTCTAAACAATTAGATCGAGTTAATTGATACACCTCCGATTACACTTGATAATAATGATATTGAAGTTCGCGATTAATGTATTGATAAATTTGCAAAATTTTTGCAAGAAAAAATGTAAGTCATTGTATTGGCATTTTTTTGTAATCAATTTTGAGAGGACAGACATTATGAAGTAAAAACTCGGTCAAGTCTTTAAATATTTTAGAAATGTCTTCAAACATATTGCAATAATGGTTACTGATTGGGAAAAAATGAAAACAATGTATCCGAATTTGATATGAAAGTGGCTTTTGATATTTATCAACCAAAACACATTTTATTCATTAGAAATGATATTTCGAAATAAGAGTTAAGTGATAAAATTTAAAATATATTTACTATCTACAAGCGAGATAGTTCACTCACAAAAACCATATTTGAAGTTGAGAGCGCAGCTGAACAAAACTCACTTTATTAGGATTTCGCTATAATGATTGCCCGTAAAATTTGATTTTGTATTTTCAAAAATTATTAAACTTGATAATTCAGAATTATCAAGTCATATTTGAACTTTGAGTTCACTTAATCTTTCAAATTTTCTCAAATATTGTTAAATTATATATGATACAAATTAATTCAAAGAATACTAGGTTCATCTTAGAATGAGACTTTTTTCACTTAAATATGTCTTTTTGGTTTATCGAATTTTAGTAGTATTTTTTCCAATTCTTTCATTTACTCACTCACATTTTATTGCTAGATTACTAACAATATACCATTAATTACTATAATCTAACCTTCCTTTTGATAGGTTTTGCAGGTTCAATAACTATTTTAGGTAGGCGAGCTCTCGATACCCTGTTTGGAATCTCTTCCGTACAATCTTAAGGGTTTTAAACTATAGGCTGAGGAATCTTTTTCATCAACTTAATTTTCGGAATAGCAGGTAATCTAACTTTTGCGTCACAAGATCTCGCTGTGTTTGATGAATAATCTGGGTTTTAATGATGAGATCTTTCTATCTGGACAGAATACTCTTGTTCAATATGATGTTTTTTAATTGATTCTGAATTAATTTGACAATCTACCCAAAGTATTATCATTATCTGCAAGCGACTCATCTTTTGATTAGTTCCGATAAATAAGTGGGTTCTTCAAAGATTTCTTAATATTCTTGAGGAACCCCATATTGTTGTATGGGGACCTAGCTATAAAATAGAGTTAGCGGTCTTGTTTATATTAATAGGGTGATTCGATAATCTCATTCATATAAATAATTTATATAATGGCTAACGTTGGCATAGAGGATCCTCTCAAAAATGAACCAAATCTACAGACAGCCCAAGAAGTAGATGAATTCATTCAAATTCTCAATAAACACCAGATAGCTTGCGAGAAATCAGGAAAATACATGGAGGCAGAAGAGTCAAGGAAACGTATCAATGATCTCAAAAAGTAACTCATAACGAAAAGAAAGAAAGAAATGATTTAAAATCAAAAAAATCAAATCGATCAAATGGAAAGGGCACATGTCGAAGAGTATAATCAATTTAATCAATTTTGGGATAACAAAATGGCTAATTTCAGTGATGAAGCTAAATAAGTGGAATAGGAATTACTGAATCGATAAGATAATGAATACAAGCAAGCATAAGAAGAGTTAGAAAGAACCATTCCATTTAAGCCTAAAGAGTCATCAGAAGTACTTAATCTCAGAAAAATTGAAGAGCATTTAGCCAAATAAAAGAAGTATTTTATAGCAAAATAATAGTTATGTCGAAGCCCATGCAATTCAAGGCAAACGATCTTCTATTGAATAAGAAGAGATCCAATAATATTAAGGGCATAGAAATTTGAAGATTAAAACATAGTTATAATTATTGGAGCAACGTCATTAAAATGAATTAAGCGCACTATAATAAAGAATAAAAGCAGGATAAGATGAATTGCGCAAAAATAGAAGTTTAGATCTAGAAAGGTAATCTTAATCATGATATAGATTATTGTAAAAGTATCAAAACATAAAAAAAGAACTTGAATAATAATAATAAATGGATATATTGGCTTTTGATGGATAATTTAAAACCAAGGGATGTAGTAGTTAGAGTACTTACAAAAGTATGATGTCAAAGAAATAATGATTTATGTATTATTCATGATACTTATTCATTTGGTAACTTAATATGATCTGATTTCTTGTAATAATTATCTTGCATCTGGATCATTCTAAAAATGATCTCTCACAGGTTGAATAAGGTCATTTAAAACTTAAGTGACAGCTGGTTTTAAATCACCAGGATGTAAGGCACCTGAAGCAAAGTCAGCTTCTAATTCAGCATATGAATTATAGATTTTATCACCTCCATTCTCTGGTTTTCTTGCAATAAGCAATTTGCTTCTCCATCCAAATATGATTTATTTAGTATAATCTAAAACTGGATTATCCTCAAGAACTTTTGGAGGGCAATATGCTTTGCTAATCTTCTTTTTAACATCCTCTGCTGTATCTTCCATAAAAATGGCAGAATTTGGATCAGATTTAGACATTTTTGTTTATCCTTCCAATAATCCCATCATCATATGATGAGACATAATTATTGGTTTGTATACATCATCAGCTTTATCAGCATATTCTCTTGCCAACATATTGACTTTTCTATATTTTTTAATAGAATTAAATACCTTTAATCCATACCCAATTAACAAATATCTGCTTCTAAAAAGAAGATATCATTGCATTGCATACAAGGATAGAATAACTATGCAACAGCAACTTTATCATCACCATCTTCTTCATTTCTACCCATAATTTAACCACATTTCTTAATTCTTGTCACATTAAATTTACGAGCTAAATCCAATACTCTTAACCAATATTCATTAGGTCTCTTATTTATTTCATCTGATGCCCATAAGAATTTTCTATTATACTAAAATTTAAATACACATTATGCATCTTCATACCAGCTGCTTTCCATACTTCAATGAAATATCTCCCAACATTTCTAATTTTATTCAAATCACCTCCCATCTTATTATTGAGTAGTGCAAACCAATCAGCTACCCAAAAAATGAAAATGCAACCAGCATCAACTAATCTATTCACATTTAATGCTCTTAGTAATCCTTAAGCAATATGCATTCTTCCACTTGGTTCAAAACCATCATAACAAATTGGAAATTATTTTGATGACAACAATTTCACTAACTCATCATGTTAGATCAATTCCTCTCCTATTGGTTCAAGTAATTTTAATTTTTACTCAAGAGATAATCTAATTAATATTAAATCTTACCTGCTTGGTCTTGGATTATATTGGCTGTTTACATCTTTTATTTACACCTATTAGATTTTTTAGCTTTCTTTTCTCTCTTTTTCTTTTTATCCCTATTCTTCCCAAATAAGACCTCCTGTTAATGGGTCGACTGTAGCAAACATAATTAAATTAATATTAAAATCATTTGATTGTAGTTTATGAAAGAATTTATTTCACTTTTAAAAACACTTTTAATTACAAAAAGTCCTTAATACATGCTCTTAGATTCTGATCATTCTATTTAAGCAAATGGACCATATTTTTTACTTCAAGACTTTTGCATTTCAATTCTTCAATTATCATACCTATACTAAAACAATCAGCCTTTAAATCATAGACTTAGCCTGCCGCTACTTCAGGGGCCATGTATTAAGGAGTTCCACAAATTTATTTCAACTTTTGTTTTGGTAAAAGTTACATTGCCAAACCAAAATCTCCTATTTTTATATGATTCTATATAGTCATAATGTTTTCTGGTTTAACATCTCTATGAATGATTCTTTGATCATGTAAATAGGAAAATCCTTTCAAAATCTCATATATCATTATCAACTTTTTATCTTCATTAAGTAGATTGATTTTATCATAATATTTGTAAATTGATGATTCACAACATTCCAATATTAGAGCAATTTCTTTTTTATCACTAACTACACCATAAAATTTCATCACATTTTGATGATTTATGCAACTCAATACTTTAATTTCTTATGTTAATAAAGAAGTTAAGTTGTATTAACGAATTACGGATTTTTATACTAATTTTATAGCAAAAACACAGTTGGTCAGTTTATCACTAACTTAGGTAAATTAATTACACTGCCATAAAAACATCACTATATTTTCCTTTTCCTAAAAATTTGATTTTATGGAATCTATCTGCTATTGTACTCATATCCGTAGTTGGATTAATGATCAGTGGCATAGTTTTACTGTGTCTGTTTTCAACAATGGTAGTTTAAACTTATCGTTAATTACTATTTCTATTGTGTTTTTCTTATCTAATTTTACTGAAGCTAGTTGTATGTGAATGTTTGATTTCCGAACGAACAAAGGGTTTGTTGTGAATCGAGAGTTAAGAATATTGAGTTTGAAATGGAGTTATCTCCTCTCTTTTTACACTATTACGACTGATCACATTTCGTGAACTTTAAAGGGGAATCATGTTACTGGAATTGCAATTAGGTTGAGTCTTCATAATCTTTGCAATGATGTCCCTTCTCATATTTTCTATGGTATCCAGATTCTAATTCTGGTAACGATACAAAATATTCATAAATTTATAAATCAAGAACAACCAGGGCATACTTTTAGGTTTGTGTGTATCAAAATGTCACATTCTCTATAAAATATTAAATATTCTTACAAACAAAAGAAACTCTTACATCTTTCACATGTTGAATGCACAACAGTAGTCTTACATAAACAACCAAAACATTAATGATCCAAACCATCATTTATCATCAAAAATACATTTAAACTATGAAACCCATCATTTCGAAGTAATTAATGTGGTAATATTACCCATGTCGAACACACAGGGCATAAAAGGGGAGGTTAACATACTTTACTCTAACAAACAGGACATTTGTAGAAATTGTAACTAAATTACTAATCAAATACATTATATCTAAATGACATTAACATAAAGTTGGCGAAGAGACTACTTATTTTAAAGGAAAGCCAATCTTAACAAGTTGAGTTATTTGTTTATTGTGTTTGATTTCTTATGGTGAAACAAATCTCTAGTGCTTTAAGTAATAATTACTTATAATTCTATATTAAATTAAGGTTCATTAAGAGGACAGTAATATTAACCATCATTTTGTTGAGTTATTTTATAAATCTATTATACTATGCCTGCAAATGATATCACATTCACTTATAAAGCTGATTTATTGCATTATTCGACTAATTGCTATAAATCCATTTTATCATCTGAATATGTTGATGTTGTTATAAATAATACACTTGGTAATGCATGTAATTATGTTGTTGTAAACATATTTAAAGCAGTCTAATATATGAATTTTATACTTATAAACATGCTGCCATTGAAAATCCTGCTTCATTTAAGGAATGAATTGTTGATAAATATTATTTGATATTGATTGCCGATGATGTAAAGTCCAAAACAGTCCTACATTTATATTCCTCAGCAACTGCTATTCCTATTTGTGAAAGTGGATTTTACTCTAAAAATTACTCAATAAATATCTCTAATAATTAACTCCAATACCGGTAAATATTTAAGTGTTACTGCAAGTCTGCTTGGCTTAAAATCACCTATTTTAGATGATTTAGTTGCATCTATGATTATGAGTAGATTTCTCATAATTAAAGGATTTTAAGCAATCAGGAATTGAGCGTCAGAGTTGCGCTTCATTTACAATTTATCCTCTGCTTAATGATTTCCATTATTAGTGCAATTTCTTATTTTTTCTTCATATTCTGTGAGCTTGTTTCCCTCTTCTTCTATCTAATATAATAGTGCATTTTACCTACATATATTTATTAAAAATTATAATGAACCATTCAATACAGGTCTCGTAGCTCAGTTGGTTAGAGCGTCAGTCTAATAAGCTGACGGTCGAGGGTTCGATCCCCTCCGAGACCATTTTTTATAAATATATTTATATCATTTAATATTTTTAACTGCAGCTTTTGTTGATGTTTAAGACAGTGTACGTCTCATTTTATTCTTGGCAGCAATATCGCCATACTCTTCTTTTCGATTCAGAAATTTATTTAGTAATTCATTCTTTAAGGGCATTCTCAAATTTGGTTACTATTATTATTTAAGAGCTGCTTATTCTCGAAATTTAGCTAAACTCTATTGGAAAGCAGTCGATCTACTCACTTTTTTTGGACTATTATTTGGAGCTGCATTTGTAGAATCAATTAACAAATGGTTAGATCGAATTTGTTATCTTATAGGTTTTGTTGGCTGATTCTAAGATTAATTAGTATCATCTTAATGAATAGATTATGATATATGAACTGAATTGATTGATAAATTTGATCTTTATTTGATTAATTATTTAATCCTTGGTTATTCATCATTTTATTCAGAAGATCTTCGAAAATTGTATAATCTACCTACAGTTTTTTTTGCATTGATTTCTCCAGTCAATGAAATCTTTTAACTGAATTTCTCTTTTTACTAAGCCTTAGGTGATTTAGGCTTTGGTAGATTTTCTTTAATTTCAGGTAAAACTTATTCAGTGTAGTAATTTGCATCAAATAATAACAACTAACCCTCTTCACTAATACAAAATGCTGTTCCATTTCGTAAGGTAGAGTTTCTTAGTAATTCACAATCTCCAATAAACTAACCTTATGTAAATATATGAACTGCTTTCGCTATTCCTTTCTCTAGTTCCCTAAGTTCGAAAATACCATGAACTACCAAATACACTGCTTTAATTGCTTACTCTTATAAATAAACAATATCGAGACATGAGAATAGTTGAGATATGGAATTTGCATAATACTTACGTACTTTAGCATAAGGAATATTTTTAAAGATGGGGAATGTATAGAGTAGAGAAATCTCCCTGGTAACTCGACTTACTTCTTGGGACATTAGATTAACTTTAAAATCATGTCGGGAAATAGTTGCCACTTTACAATTTGTCTTTGAGGTAACATTCCAATCTGGTCTAAAATCATAAATGCATACATATCAGCATAACATTCACTACCTAAAATTAGTAAATTAGATCCAAAATGTTTTAAGTGAGCCATCTCCTATTTACCTTTGTTTAATACAACATCACCAGATATTATCAATATAAGTCTATTTTACTCTAATTAATGTTTTTAGAACATGATCTGATTTTTGGAGAACTACTCAAATCGCATTAACTAATGATAAATTAAAATACTTGGCAACATTCCATTAAGAACTCATTATCAGAAATTCTAAAGAACTCATGGGCTCTGAACATTTGACTCAACTTCTCATTATCTGAATCCAATCTGATAGTTGGATCTTTCATGAGCAATTGGACACATTACTGTATGTTAGATTAGTTTCTAGAGTACAATAAATCAGGTCTCTATAACTTTTCAAAATGGATATCTGTGATAGTTGACTGATTATTTTTCTTCATTAAATATTATATATGAGTTTTTCACGAGACTGGTACTACTTTTTCACAAAGAAATGTTATCCTAGATCCACAGTTGGTATCTCTGGTAAACTCTTCTTTACTGGACTTAGAGATGCCAAACTTTTCGTTTTCTGAAATGTTCTTCTAAATCTTGAATCAGTCTTTCGAGATAATGCTTAAATCAATATTTCATTGTGCAAAGGCATTGCATTATTTTTATTAACTGATTCATCTGTTTTATTTGCTGATTTGTTTAAGGAATGTTTCAACTTTTACTGCATTGGTTTTAGGGTATTCTTGACATAATGAGTTATTCTTCTTTGTCTATCATCATCAGCCAACCTTTAATTACATTAATTAATACTTAGTTTATTTACTTGCTGTGTCATAAATATCCATAAATAAATCATAATATGATTATTTCCCTTTATATTCATGGGTAGTATGAGTAGTTTTCTTTCTTTTTGGATTTACAGGATAATGAGTTTTATTTTATTTACATATTTCACTAAATGAAGTCCTCTTTACTACCAAAGAATGCAATTAATTAAGTTCTTATTTAATTGAGGTTTTTTCTAATTAATGAAATTTTGTTTTTGCTTCTATAGCTTATTCTATGTTTTCTCTAATCAAATCATAAACATATCCTTAAAAAAATTATGCATCACATGCAATCAGCTCTCCACTTTCTGAAATACAAGTCACAGAAAATGGTCTAGATTCACAATTTGTTATAATTTCATGCTCTCCTATAACTTCTCCATCTGAAAGGATGCCTAAAGAAATTGTTTCATTATCTATAGTTCTTTTCAAACTAAAATTTCCTTTTACAATAAAATGAACACAAAATGCACCATCCCCTTAATTATAGACTTTCTCCATGTAATTGTAACGATATTTGTAACAATTTATGTAAAATTTCCTAATTATAAATTACGATACTTTTAATTCTTTATACTATATTCCACTAAAAACTGGATAATCGTATAATCGACTTATTTCATAACTCAATTTTCGTTACTCTAATTGTAGTAAATATGCTAGAAAAACTGATAATTGATTGTAGCAGCACATGTCAACCTTTTTGGTCTTATAATTAATCCAAATCTTGAATAATTGGTTGTAAATACTATTCATGTATATCATCTTTAGTCATTTAGAATAGTTGATTTCCGAAATGCTGATAAGATTTTATAGTGCAGACTTGATCATATTCAACATCCTTCCAATTTTCTGGCAATAAACCTTTTGATAAATAAACACCTAATTCTCCTTAAAGAATGATGTATAGTTTTTTAGTATCCTCCTATATTTATTCGAATCTTTTATAGATGAGAAAACATTTATTCAAAACTTCATACCGCATTTTCTTTTTATAGAGATATTAATACACTGCAACAATCTTTCACAACATCATCACTATAACCATGAAAAAAGTGAAACTATCTAAAATACTTGGTCATATAAAATATTTCAACAGCAGTTCTCTCATTTCTGTGTTTTTATAATGCCTACACAGCCAACTAAAATTAATAATTTGTATACTTCATCATAATAGTTATCTGGAATTGATTGCACAATTTATTATAATTACATATATATTAATCATTAAATTTAAGGTAGTTTGAGATTATTTAATCGAGTAGTAAATATCTCACTTTCTGATTGATCCTGTGAAGCTAATGTACTCTAATGAGGTGACCTATCAAGTTGATGATACTTAACAGGTTAATTAGGAGCTTCAAATGAATCCTAATATTGCCGTACTCTCATAGTACGTTTAAGTAATCTTTTTGTAGGAATACCAATATATTATCTTACTCTAAATCTTATTGGTGGAAGTTCTTCATCTACCTACTCTATACTGAGCAAACTGATTTATGATTTATTATGATCTTTGACTTATCTTTCAGTAATTATTGTTTTAGCTTCATCCCTTCCTTTATTCTATGCTTTAATCAGTAATTTTTATAGATCATTTACTTTTTCAGAAAATTCTTCATCTGAAGCATCACTATCATCTATTAGTTTACGAATACTATTATATGATTATATTTCCATTTATGTTTATAGTTTTATAACTTTAGTTAGTTATCTTATGTCTTCTACATCCTTCATTGATAAATTTTTAAATAATTAAGGTTAGAGTCCTTGAACTGTAGATATTGAATGGTTAAATTTTGATTGAAATAACCTTAAATCTAATTCACTTAATGATGAACTCTATTTAAGTTTTGTATTCATGAGCTTATACTAAGCTTTAATATACAAATCATATGCTTCATCTACTACAGTTCTTTTTTCTCTTGTAAGTATTAAACTACGAAATGCTTCATATTTAGTTGCATTATCTTTAATATTTTTATCACACAATATACTAATATATCTCTCTCTTCTTATCATGTAAGATAGGTGTGTAAGCATTGCACCTACAGACAGTGGAACATAACAACTTTCTTTAGCATTTAATGCTAAAGTTGCTTACATTTTAGTCATCATATTACGAAATGCCTTAAGGGCAGATGGGTTTTCTGTGAATGCTTTAAACTCTTCATAATTGAGTGCATTATCACGATCTTAATCGATATATGAATATATGATTTTTAAGTCATTTTTTGAGACTTCAAAACCAAAATGCTTAAACATTAGAAACATTTCTGCTATATCAAGTGTCTTTGAATCATTGTAATCAAAAACCTAAATTAAGTAACTAATTTACATTGAATATTTATTTCAGTTCCATTTGAATGCGTCTTTCTTCTGGATAGAATAGGTATTATGGCTTAACTTTATCAAAGCATCTACTCTTGAACCACTTATTTTGTGGTAATGAATGAAACTTATTACGTGCGTTGAGTTACTTCATTTGTTCATCTGTAATTTTAGCTATGTCTGGCACTTTATCCCAGTCTACTTTCAACATATGTTATAATTAATATTCAATAATAATATCTGGATGGGTATCTGGAATATCTGCTATAAGCAAGTGAATTTGCAAGTGGTTGTCTTACAACACTCGATCTCTCAACTGGTACATAATCCACTGCTTCATCATAACGTTCAACTGGAACATACTCTACACGTTTCTCCAATCTTGGTACTGGTACATAATCCCTATAATGTTCAACTAAACCATAACATTAACACTACTCTCCACATAATCAGTATATCTTCTTTCCACTGGTCTATATTCCACTCTCTATTCTGGAACATACTCTGTATACCTTTGTTCCACAGGTATTCTTTCGACCCATGAATTACCTAAATGAAATTTTGCATACCTCTTGCGGGAGGAGGAGGAGGAGAAGATGTCCAATAAGGTGAAACATAGGAACGTGAAGGTGAATAATATGCAGGTCTTGTATATGATCTGTATGGGGAAAAGAGGTAACTCATTTAAAAGCAATAAAATTTATTTATTTTAGAATGTCCCATAGTGACATTTAAAGATTATTGTCTCTTTTTCAAATTAACATACTAGTTGTTTAAGAATACTTAAATGTGAATTCCTTATACATCGAGCAAGTAAGGTATTCTATGAATATAAGATAGTAAATTGTGATACAGCAAGTGATTTGAAAAAAATTAGAAAAACCGATATATGCAAAGATTGGGATAACTTGAAAGTTAGATTATACAATTACTTTGCAGCAGCATAAATTTCAATTGGTAAACCAATTAGTAAACACATTTAACAAACATACGAGGACTTACTCATTTAATATCACATCTTCTATGAAGGAATAATTGAATTTTAGACTTGCTAAATGCTTAATTAATATCTCTAAGTCAGAGGGCGTATACAAAGAGGAGAGCAAAGTAAAGCAGAGTTTAGATAATTGATTAATTTACTAATTTGGAAAACTAATCAACTGCATTTCATAATAAGAATAATTATTGGTTACATTGCCTATGTTAGAATAGGGAAATAGATAGGCAACATAGATCGTGTATTCAAATAAATATCTAAACTAATTGAAAAATCACTAAAAAATGGTTCAAGTTATTAGCAGTCACTTTTCAGACAGGATATCGAACTTTTCTCAAATTATTGGAATAAAATTATTTAGGCTAGTGGAAATGAGACTGATGCTGTTATGCTAATATCAATGATTTAAACAGCTTAATTCTATTTCTCTGATTACAAATTTCTTTAACAATTGATCTAATAACTGTAGAATGTTTAACAATCCAAGATATCCTTGTTATCTTAGTCTTAGGAAACAAGTAATAAAAAAAAACCAGTTTTATAGACTAATAATTTAATGCCATAGGAATATAGATCAAAGAAAACATTAGATCTCGGAAAGATAGTTAAAACAGAGCAGACTCAAGCATCAACTAGTAAACGCATTAAAACTACTTCATCTATTAAAAAGGTTACGACATCATAATATTAAAATATTGAAGAAGACCCTATTTTCTAGATTCAAGTTGAAAATTATCACATAAATTAAATTGTCAAAAGAGGTTGTTTCAAAATCAAAAAACCAGTGACTTTATCAACTTGCACATGTAAATAACTATACTAATGTAGAGCGTTATAAAACTCAACCTTCCATGAAGGAAGAAATGATGCCTTTATTAACATTTCAGGATTTTGAGCCTCCTCAAGATTCCATATTAGAGTTACCATCTCCAGTTAAAGCACCTACTGAATCAGAGCCCAAACAAAATGGAAAAGATCTATCTATTACTCATTCATAGTCCTCTCAATCTAAGATAGATAAAATTACTTCTTACAGTAATCCATATAGATTAAAGAATTTAATAAGTTCCCGATTTCAACAGATACTCGATATTGCTTAACTGAGCGCACAATCAACTCCGAAGCATTCAGAATAAGTTAAGAGTATTAGAAGGCAAAAAACAATATCGATAAGAAAGGAATAAAAGGAACAATAACCTATTCCAGCAATTTCTCCTTTGCCTGCTTAAGAATAAGAAACCCATTAACTGACTTCAGAAAGAAGAAGAAGTGGAGTAGTTGTAAGCCATCCTGATGCTGCCTCTTAAATAAGTTAAGCAATATAATAATCAAGTTAATAGGATACCATCATTCCAGCAGGGTCCACTTAACATATACAATTAGCTTAGTCTAATTCTTAGACCTTAATTAAAAGACCTTAAAGAAGAAATGTTCTTATTTTAAAGACAGCCACTACTTTCTACATAGAATAAACTAGTGCTTATATACCAAGATTCAAGTTTTCATTATGTTATAGTTGGCATTCTGTGTTTTGGGAAGTGAGTTTGTATATGAATCTTAAGAATGATGTTCTGCTCTCATTTTGTGATACAAGCCATTGCAAATTAGTTTATAGAACTGAATTGAATGGGCTATAATTTGAAAGCATAAAAGATTGGCACTAAGTGATTGAAGCATTTATAAGTAAATTTCAATAATAAGCCAACTCATGCTTACCGTATTTAAATTACAATAAATAATTAAGTCTAAGAAACCATGATAATTATAGATTTATAAAATCAAATAGATATTAATTTGAATTAGGTTCAGATTAAATTGTATAAATGGGATTAATGAAAGATCTATTTAGATGGATGTACACAACATATTTATATGAATAAATCAATATTACTGGTATTAAGTTGAAATTATGTTAAAACGAAAAGGATAAAACTCTTAACGCTTATAGAGAATTACTTAATGTTATTTAATTATATAGAAGAATGATACTACAATCTCATATTTCAGATGAAAAAAGCAAAACTAATCTATTAATAAATAGTTATGGGGGTAAAAAATATATATATTTAGAATGCATTAAGAATAATATTAGTCTCCTAAATCGTATTCTGAATTTAAGAATCAATAATTAGAAGGAAAAAAAATTTATGATTCATAAACAATTTGTAAACTTTAAAAAATTAAGTATTTCAAATGATGATGAAAGTGTGTTTTTTATAATTAAAGTTAGCATAGTTCTACAAAAAGAGGGGTAATATTGAATTAATTTTAGTATCCTTTATTATAAAAAGAACGACTATCGAGTCAGACCATAAGTTGATGTACTATTTGAAGCAATTGATAGTCCCATCGATATTAAACCTTTAAGACTTTAATTTTATGCAATTGAAAAAATTCTCGAAAAAAATTACTACACTGATTTAAAATAAATTGTGAATCAAATTTTCTTTTAATAACGTAGATTCTTAAGAATGTTTTATGACTTCATTGAACATAAATTAATGATAAATGAATAAAAATAATTGTAAGTGAGAATGAATATATTTTCTTTACATGATGCTCAAAAGATGGAAGCCTGTGGTATGAAATTAGGTTTCTTGATTGATTTAAAAACAAAAGTTAAGCCTTTTGCAATAACTGAAATAGAAAGATATATTTATGATGATACCTAAAAGAAATTAGATATAAAACAAAAATCGAATACTATTCATTAAAGGGAACATATGTTTGATAAACATTTTGGCCAAATATTTGGTGATGATGGATCAACTAATGAACAACAGCATTTTATGCAAACTACACTCATAGACTTAGTTAAGAGATATCAACCAAATCAACATGAGGTTAAGGAAGAGGTAAATAAAGTTGGTCAAATAGTAATTTATCAAGAGAATCCGTTTACTGATATACATGTAGATGATTTAGAGAAAATAAAATCACAGTTCTTCAAAAGATCACCAATAAAAATGAAAATGAAGTACAAATATAGAAAAGGACTCAAATATGTAACCTTAAGCATGCACTCTACATAAATCACATTATCCTTTCACTATCATTAGAGATTCCATAAATTTACTGTCTCCCCTCAAGATGATGAAGATAACATTATAAATAATACACTTCAGTTCATATAAAATGGCCCTGTCTGTTGGATTAGTCAAATGATCTTTTAACGATTGACTTAAAGAGTGCTTAAGAGTTCATTTATGGGGTCTCAGTTATCGGATGGTTTAGAACTATTAAAATATAAGAAATCAAAAAGTCAACTTGCTGAAATCCCCTCTTATACAGTCCTTCATTACTATATTTTGAATAATTTTATGGTTTTGCTCAAGTATTTTACTCTCAAATAATTTGTAATGGTTTAGAAAATTAAAAAGTATGGGAAATTTCAAATTACAATTAAAGTGTTCTTTCGATGCTAAAAACCTGATTTACTGACAGATGGTGATTATTTTTTGATGAGAATTGATTTTTAAAACATCCTGTTGAAAACAGGAATGATGAAAATGATCTTCAATAAATATGATATTACAGAGATCCTTAAAATTGATATTCCATAAACAATGACAGATGCTAATATAGTGGCTACTGCTATGAATATTTTTTATAAATGTCATTTGGGTACATTTACACTTTCTACAATTCCCTTCTTTTCTATGAATTCATTCGTAGATTAAAACGATACCTAACTAACACAAAACTCCTACGAGGATCATTCCACAAAAATAAATGTATCAAGAATTAGAAGGATAAGCAATTTCCCTGAAAACACTACATTTAAAAAATCAGATCTTTGCAAAGGATTTCTAGAACATTACATAAAAAATAGCCGTTTGATTATTACTCATGTTAAGAAATGTTTTTTAATAAGTTAGCTATCAAGTGGGTAATTATTAAAGATATCAAATACTAAAATAAGTTAACTTATGTCAGATTAAGTACAAACTTCAGAATATGTACTCATTTAAATTTACAGACATTTACTATTAGATATATGGATTATGAAAATTTATGTTCCTAAAACAACTAGATAAATGGTAGGAATCATAGTTCCTGAGGATTTTAAAGAAAACGATAATTTGATGGACTCCATGATCATATATAAAAAAGGCAGTATCCATGATTTAGATATATTTATGGATATGACTCCAAGACCAAGTGTAAGTTAAATGCAAAGATCAACTCATAGATTTAGTGCTCCAAAGATTTCATAAATGTAGTCTCTTTAAGCTTCAGCCATTTATAATTTGGGGCATTCACAAATATTACCATATTATTTGAGCGACTTCTTTAATCTTACAAAAACTGTCACTGATTTTACAGAATACCATTTAGAAACACAAAACAAAGAACCTTTCGTTGTGAAGGAAAAACTCATTTGGATGAATCTCATTAATAATAATTTCAGTTTTGAGATACATCCAAAACTAGATAACTGTTTTCTTTAACTAAATTTCAACACTAGAGAAATATGCTTACAAGAATTACTTTTTTAGAGGTATATTAGGATAGAAAGAGTTGGCGAATCACATATTGAATTTTATATGAAATACACTAAAAAGAATGATCAATTAAAGGGATTAGCTTTACTAAAAGGAAGAATCAATTAAATGCAACAACAACATAATAAATTTCCGGGAATCATCAGTGAAATTAAATTTAATGAAGAGCAAATACGATTTATGAAAAGAACATGTATTTTCTTTTCTTTTGAAGCAATCAGTTATGCTAATACTTCAACTTTTAATATTGAATTAAAATACTTTTCTTATAATAAATTTACAGAAGTAAAGGAGTAGATTAATTTAAGAGAACTTTTAAATCTTTACATAGCTGATGGTTTCTACAAATATCAAACAAATTACATGAATTCCAAACTCAATCATTCAGATATTCTCAGTATTTGCTTCTACATGATCCACAAAATTAAAACACAAAATTTTCTGAACCTTAGTCAATATCATACTATTCCAAATTTATCCTAATTAAAATAGCATAAAGTGAGCAATAAAGTAGAAAAACCAGTGCGATAATCGATTCGCCTATTCCGAAAACCTTATATTTTCAATATTTCACTATTGTACAATGAAGTTTAAATCACAAGTTCACATTGGAAAAGTTGTCTTTAAACTAATGAAATATTTTCTTATTCACATCTCTCTACCTTGATACCATACTTTTAATTTTTAGCTGAACAGTGCCCACAGCTAGCAATGCATCGAATAATTAGTGTACTGGATAAATTGATGCATTATATATAATTAAAATGAAATATTTCATATACTTAATAGTTCTTTCATAGTGCTGTTCAGACTATTATAATAAAGATCTCCTATTTGATTTTACAGCTACATCTGGAAATAATATAACTATTGGGGAGAATAAATAATTGTTTATAAATTTATGTGGATCATCAACCTATTAATGTATAAAAGAAAATGATAAAATGGTCATGCAAATAAATGATAATTCTGGTTAAAGTGTCATAGTAACTGATAAAGATGAATGTGAAATTAAATCAAAATAGAAAGGAGTGTCAGAAAATTAAATGGCTTTAATTGATGAACATAACCCATTTTTAGGAGTTGTAGTGCAACTCATTGGAGTTGATGATGATGAAGATATCACAGTACTCCTAACATGTTCTAATTCTAATGATATGACTGCTGCAACAACTTGTACACAGGATTTTTGTTTACTCCACTCTAGCGCTTGCCCACACTTAGAAACAAATCCAATTATATAGTTATATTAAGATTTAAGAATTCCATTAGGAATAATACTTATGTTATTAGGAAGTGCATTATTAGCTTTTGGATTTTAATTCATTCGATTTACAACTGTAATTATTGCCTTTTTGCTTGCTACATCCTTCTATACAATCATAGTAGGAGAATCAGTCCTAGACTTTGATTCAAGCTATTTTGCTACAATCATGATATTTAGTTCAGGATTAGGGGTCGGAATCATTTATGCTAATTCGGTTTATGTTAGATATTTACTGGTATCTATTAATTTAATTCAGGGTCTTTTCAATTTAGGATTCGCTTTTGCAACATTTCTAACTCTTTTAATGGAACCTCTCTTTTTGCATCTATTTTCTCCTAGTCCAATGTTTTTGGTCCTATCACTCACAATAATCATCACTGGAGTAATTTTTGGATTTTTGGCCTGCAAATTTGTGAACATTTTTGGTATAGGAAGTACAGCATCAATAGGAGTATGATATTAATAAATTAGGCCTATTTATTAATTAAACCTATTGGATGGTTTGCTGGTGGATATCCAAATGAAATAGAATTAGTTAAAAGATCTTTTTATGGATTCGATAAAATGATAGATTTTAGATTCTACATATATTTAGGGTCAATGATCATTTTAATTATAGCAAGTGTATTTTATTAATACTCATAACACAAGAAAAGAATGAATTTAGATTAAATGTTCTCATATTAAGATATGAAATATTATGAAATGGAAAATGTTGGGTAAGTAAAGGGAATAGGGTAAGAATCAGAGGTACTTTATAATTTAATTAGATAATTGAATAATAAGTGCAATTTATGAAGAGTTTGAGTGGAAAAGAAATGAGAAGTAGTCACTCATCAAAAGATTCGTAATGATATTGTTTTTGTATTGTGATATTTTTCAATTGTGGAAATTCCAAATAATGAATCCGGTTGTACCCATAAAGGCAGCCCATCCCCAAAGCTCATAGAAACCTCTATAACCCTAGTGATATTGACGAATAGCTTGTCTTAAGTTTAATTTATCTTATACCTATGTGTTCCATTGCAGAAAGGAGCATTAGCACTCGATTTGCAATTGCATAATTTATAATATCCTGAAGTATCTACATTGAATTTAATTGGTCTGTTTCTGGTAGCAGTAGCATTACACATACCATCACACCATGGATTTGATTATGAGATACCACATGAACACCATTAATAGATCTATGTTTGAGGATTTTGTTACCTTTCCCTTCTAGAGATAGCAATTGTATGGATAGAAACCGGCAACATAGGGTACTGATGCTGGACGATATTTGCCTTCAGGATAGGGAATGGATTCTGGAATCAAGACAACCTTCTGTTATGGGAAATCAGTAATATCATCTGGCTTTCTTTCCTTTCTTGCTTTTGGGATTGAAATTTCAAATTACGTGCAGGTGGTGTAACAATTTATGGAGGTGGTGTGTATGGATCACGTAAATGAGCCTCACCATGTTGTAAGACAGTGGACACTGTCCTATACTTAGCTGCCTTCTTCAAGATTTAAGACATCCAAAATAAATTAATTAATGGATTCTTCATTGAGCTCATATAATTGCTAAACTTATGATTGTGGTAAACCAGCCACACTTCAATGCCCTACATGCATTAAAATGGCACTTGCCCCAGCCTACTTTTGTAGTTAAGAATGTTTTAAACGATATTGGCCAATTCATAAAACATTTCATAAAAAACAAGAAGAACAGGATGATTAGAAACATAAATTCAAATTCACTGGACCCTTAAGACCAGGAAAAATATCTGCCCGTCTATTTGTACCAGATCACATTAAAAAACCAGAGTGGTATCTCTCAGGTTAACCTACTGAAGAATAGAAGAGTAAATTATAGCAAGTGGTTGATTGCAAAACACCAGAAGATATTGCTAAAATGAAAGAATGTGCAGCAATAGGTTATATGTAGTAATAATTTTAGGTAGAGGAGCATTGGATGCTGGACATGCAGCTGTAAAAGCTGGAGTCACTACAGATGATATCGATAAAATTGTCCATAAATACATTATAGACCATGATGCATACCCTTCACCACTAAATTATAATGGATTTAAGAAATCATTATGCACATCTGTGAATGAAGTGATTTGCCATGGTATTCCTGATGATAGACCCCTCGAAAATGGAGACATTGTAAACTTAGACGTCTCTGTATACTATAAGGGATTTCATACTGATTTGAATGAAACATACTTTGTGGGTGAAGTGAGTGAATCTTCCAAATTCTTAGTGAGCAAGGCATATACTTGCTTATAAAAAGCTATAGAAATTTGCAAACCTGGAACTATGTATAGAGATGTTGGTAATGTAATTGAGAAGTACATCACTGAGAATGGATTGGCTGTGAATCGTACATATTGTGGACATGGTGTAGGTTAATTATTCCATTGTGCACCAACGTAAATTGTCCATACATAATAGTATCCCCCATTATGGTAAAAACAAGGCTCCAGGATTTATGAAACCAGGACATACATTTACAATCGAACCTATGATTAATTAGGGAACACATTAAGATATCCTTTGGACATTCGATAATTGGACAGCTGTATTGTTTATTGGTGAATTAGGTCACTGCTGATGGATAAAGATCAGCCTAATTTGAACATACACTTTTGATCACAGAAGGAGGATGTGAAGTGTTAACAGCCAGATTGCCTGATTCCCCTCCCTTAGATGTGTGAATAAATACAATATATAATCATAATTTGAATTTGGGTTTCATGATAGAGAAGAGGTCCAAAACCTTAGCACTTAACCTCTACTCCATTCAAACCTTCTTGATTTAATCATAATTATTTTTATGACTGAAAAAAATTAAGAATAAATAGCTGACAGAGTCTTCAAATAGTAATCTCAAATTGATTAAGTGGCCAGAAAATCATTCATTTTGCGTAATTCAGCTGAACAACCAAAAGATGAATAAGAAGATCAATTGATTAAACGAATTAGAAGGTATATGGCTAACTAGGAAGAGCTCGCTAGGATCGCGAAGAGACCAAGATCATCCATTCTCGTCAGGTCACTAACCCATTGTTTTGGTAGGTGTTTATGAAAAGACATTTTGATTTGGCTGCATGGATCATGTTAGATGTTACTTCCAATTTTGCATTGTATTAACCAACATAATTAGATTCTTCTTTGATACCATTAAAACTAGAACTTAAGCATAAAATAGAATTGCTGATATAGCACACTTCAATAAAAATGATGTTCGAAATCTACCTATCTACTCTGGATTGCATTATAAACTTGGCTATGTCATTCTCAGTGATATAGTACGTAACTTCACCAATTAAGCAAGATTTGCTCTATTCATGGATCCTAATTCACAATTTTATGTAAGATTAAATTATAACTAGGGCTATAATTAATTGGCTAAAATTCTGATGCACGGAATCATTGCAGAAACCACCATCACTACACTTCTTTTACCTATTGAAATTAAGAAGATGCTTGTTCAAATGGGCTCATTTGAAGTAGGAATTCGCCATCACCTCAAAGCATACATGAGATGCTATTTTCCTGCTTTACTAAGAGATTCCATTTTTTTCATCAGCCATTCCCTTACATACAATGTTCTTATGTATGGTGACTATTATTTAACTTCACTCTTTCGATCTTCAGAGTTTACACCACCACCAGTAATAGCACACATAAATTTAGTAAATCCTTCGAGGAGAGAGAGAAAAGAAATTCTCCTGTATATTGGGATCTTTAGGTTTGTCGATCCTATTAACAAACCCTCTTGATGTTCTGGTTACAAAACTTGCAACTCAAAGAAATGTACAAATATTGACAAATTTAGGAATCCTACACAAATCCATTCCAAGCCATGAAATTTATAGGCTCTCAGGAGGGTTGGTCCAAATTGATTGCCAGTTCCATATCTCAGAGAATAGGATTCTATTTCTTAAAGGGACTCATTTTCTTCAGTTACTAGGATAAAGTTTATTCTATGTTCCATGATGCATTTGATTATGAGTGACTAAATATCAATTAAATAGTATTACAAATAGCATCATAGCCTGTTTGCCCGAGCTGGTTAAGGGGGCAGACTTAAGATCTGCTGGAGCCTACTCCGCGTCGGTTCGAATCCGACAGCAGGCAATTTTTTTATTAATTAACGAAATGCAAAATTTGAAAAGCATTGTCAATTCTGAATTAGAATGTTAACTTAGAGCTGCTCTTTCGGAATGCCGATCACTCAAGCAGGACAATATCAAATTAAATTAATTGAATGCTGAATTAAAGTAGCAACTGATCATGAATAAAAATTCAGAGGAATTAGAGCATAATCTAAAACAAAGTTTACTCGAAAATAAAGAATTAAGAAAAGAATTATCTTTTTAGTATCATCATATTTTAATTCAGCTAAGATTTTGTGAAATCGTAAGGCGAAGCTTAAAAACCCACTTATAATTAGGTTGAATAAGAACTCAATGATTTATAAGAATTCTTTAAAAAGTATTATGCTCTTCAAGAAAGGTAACTTTATCCAATAATTAGCCTTCTAAATTTAGTACCTATCTAATTATTGAAAGAATGTTGGTAAGCCATCAATTAAACCTTCAAATCTCATTTCAATACATTTTAGAGTGTTCAGAGCTTATAGGATGAAGTATCTATTTTAGAATAAGACTACAAATTAATCTTACATTCCAATTAATCTGATAGTGATCTTTCTTATATTTGCAAATGTATTATCATCATCATGAATAGAATAATTGATAACTGAAAAGAGAGTTGAAATTGAAAGATGCAGAAAAGAAATATAAATGAAGTAGAGTACAATGAAGTAATTGGACCAAGAATTGGATGAATTATAAAAAGAGTTCACTTATATTTGCAAAACAGAATAAAGAAGGTTTAATTAATAGTTAGAAATGGAGAAACAATTAATCACTTTAAGACAAAGAACGGATTAACCAATAGTCCTTGAATAAAAAATGTCTATGGCAACTATTTAGAGAAGTCGATAACATTCAGATTATTTTAAAGGACATTAAGTTTCTGTGGATTCTCAATAATCATTTAAGCCTCCTATAGGAAGGGTCTTGAAAACAATGAATGAACAAGAGAATGAAAAATCAAATTTGGAAAAGACAATAGATTAGACCAGAAAGAAATTAAGTAGATAACTTAGTTAAGCATCTAATATGCGTGAATCAAGAAAATGAAACTATCATTATGGTGGTGGCTGCGGCAACAAAGCTCTCAATAATAACAATTTATTGATATTAATTGCTGTCTATTGTAGTAAATCTGTTGGGATGGTAAATTGTTATGGTTAAACATCCTCCTCCTGCACTTAATTTTCCTCTTTTACTTGCTCTTTGTCAAGATTTTATTAATGTTATTATTCTATCAGCATTTCAGCACTCTAAATAACATGAGTATGGTGAGGTTTTTATTAAGTAATGTTTGGTCCCTGAATTTAGATGACTTTTCTAATAATTTTCTCTTCCTTATTAGTTTATACAACTTCTTATTCCTTTGATTTCTTTTTAGCCTTTTTATTATTTTTATTATTAGAAACTTCTTCTTATTCACAATAAAAATTATCTTGCTCTACTTCATCCTCTTTTTTCAACTAGCTTAATTAATCATAGACTTCAATGTATGCTTGCTTAATCTCCTATAATTCTGTAATTTGGGTAAAATTTTTTGGTAATTCAATGGGATCAATGAGCACTTCAACATCATCATTATTAAATGGCTCCAAGAACTCTTATATTTTCTTTAGATTTTATTAAAACTTACTAATTGTGTTACCACTATCCACACAAAGTATAATATACTTTTAATCTAATTTATTATTCAGATTATTATTAGTGCTCTGAAATAATATTTATTAAATGCTTTTAACCAGTGATTTAACATCCTAAAATTTAAAGACATTAGAATTAATGAACAATTTAATACATGAACTAAATTTGTAACAAAGGAAAAGTGGATGCTTCACTTTATGTCTTATATTTGGGGCTGAAAAGTAATTTATTAACCCTTCTAAAGAATTTGTGATAACTTCAGAGTTTTGTGGTTTGTTTGTCATAAATTATTTCTCTAAATTACTTATTGGAAATGGATTGAAATATGACTATAATTTCTATTATTGTTATTAAATTATATCTCTAGCAGATCTTCTTGAATCCACAAATATTGGAGGTGAGATACGAGATATCAAAATTTAAGGGAATTCAAACTTACTTTAGCAAAGGTATAAAGTAATAATGATGTGAAATTTTTAATGCTTAATATAGATATAGAATTTACATCATGATTATAGGATGTTGTATTGAACTTCAATCCAGAAAATATACACTTGCTATTTTCGAGATCCATCTTTTAATTACCCTTTACTCCTACTTCTAAAAGGTGAAACGTTTTCATTGGACTGACAGTCGGTTTCACTATTTGCAATTTACCCTTTTAATAGTAAGTAACAATACATATATCTTTCCTGGTGGTGCTAATTTCTCTTAAGTGGTGGGATCGGTAATCTTTGTAAAATTTATACATACATCTAATTCAACTCCAATATCTGGGAGATTCCAACTTTTATGCCAATTCCATCCCAATTTATTAGAGTATATGAAGTTTCTACTTTGCTCAATCTTCAAATCCACCAAAGGATCGACTAAACCAGAATCTGTTGGAATTTTAAGTGAAACAGAAGGAGTTAGATTCCAGGTTGTTTCAGTGTCCTTGGAAATACGCTTAACCTCATAAGAACAAGATATCCATTCCCATTGCTTATCAGAGGGAACTTTGTCAGATTTTTCAGTGTCTTTCATTAATTATAATAAATATTGTGCCCATGTATTTAAAGTAGAGTTTAAATAATTATGACGATAGTGTTTCGAGATTTTTGAGTGGTGTCGGTTCCCAGTTAGATGGCTTGCTCTCGAAGCAAAATGTCACTCTTTAGCAGATACTAGATGAGGATGTACTATCAGAAATAAAGACCAATGGAGCACAGAAATTTGCCAACTTGTAACTCTAAACATTAATTTTAGTGTCATAAAGAACGTTAGCAATTACAAAACAATGATATAATTTCTATTGGAGTAAGAAAGCCCCAAACTTATTAGGTTATAAGTTAAATTATTATTAGATATTAGTTCATGGTGAGTGAAATATTGAGTTCTGATAATTCTATACTTATCGATTATTTATTCGAACCTGAGAGGAATATTCCTAATTTCGAAACATAAGAACCTGAACGAAAGCTCCTCCTACCCAAACTCTTTGAAGCATTCTAATCTGATTATCTAAATATTACTACTGCAGGGTACTTATCTAAAGTCATACAATGTATTATGCGAAAGAGAGGCAGTAGTGTACTAATAATTTTTAACTAGTTATGGAGTTTTATCAAAATAAATGACACAATACTCAGTAATTTGATTAAACACATTGATGTGTCTCATGTAGCTGACATCATCGAAAGATTAATCAATTATGATTAACATAAAGAGGATAACGATCGCAATGATCATTTAACAGAGAGAAAACAACTTCTACAAAGGATAACTAATCTTTTAATCAACAAAATCCATCAAAATGATATTGTCAATAATTGTTGTCATATTTTAATGGAACTCTGTGTCAAATCAGATCAATTTTTTGAATTACTAAATTAACCAGATAACTTCTATTATGCAGCAGTAAGTTTGAAATGTAAGTTAGTGTAATTCTGGATCTGTATAATTTTTGAACATTGTTATCTTACTCCTAGAGGCTATCCTTAAGTCACTTCAATCTGGACAAGTGTACGATTATGTGAAATTTAATAAGATTGCAAGCGACTTGCATCGACAATTCTCAAGCGATAAAATGGATTTTGGTAAGCACGCATCATTACTTAGCATTTGCAACATCCTTCGGTACTATACATACGCCTCTTAGCCAATACAAACTTAGACTATTAGTAATTTATTATTTACTTTTGTAAACAAACAATAAAGTACTAATTAGTCTAATCAACCATATTGAATTGTACCGTACTCTCTAAAATTATATCCTCAAATTCGAATTCAATAATCAACTTCAAAATCTCTTTTATGAAATCACCACATATATTTACAAGAATACCTCCCTTGATTGGGTGCAATCTTAAATTACACAATAAGGACTCTTTAAATTCATTTCCATTAATAATACACTCACAAAATCATAAATTGGACAACTCAAAAAACCTATCAACCGTGGATTCAATGGCATTTTATCCAAATTATCTTACACACTCGAATAGCATGCTGATAATTCAGAAGAATGGAATACCTATCAATCTACTACATTAGCACACTTGAAAAAGGTAGAACAACAATATTTGTTTGGGATTAATCCTAAAAGTTAATCTGATCAAGAAGAACAAGCAGCTAATGAAAGTTTGCTTGAGATTCAGCAGGTAATTCACTCTAAAACATTATAAGAGGTTAGAACATCATCGTAAACAAAAACTCCTGCTCACTTAGGCCGATGAAGAGTAATCTATAAAAATAGGAAGAAAAGATGATGAAGAAACCAATGAAACCCCAATGATTTCACCACAAAAGGCCTCACTGAAATTGGATACAGCGTAATTGCAACAAACAATTTAGGAGGTCATCACTTGTAGTGAGACTAGCCCCAGAGACGGTATTATCTGTATTTAAATTTTTAGTTCAAGATATTCTTACAATTTAGGAATATTAAAACAATCTCTGCAGTTCTCCGTAAACTGTGGAGACTCAATTGGATAAGACTGTAAACAAATATTGGAAAACTCACGAACACTTCGAAGACAATCTCCATTCACATAAACATGATATGAGCAATGATTCTATTGAAGAGGATCCAGGCAGTCCTATCATACAATAAAATGGGCATTCATGATATTTAAATATTAATTAATTAAGCTTAAGAAAAATGAATAAATTAAAATATTGTTTAAATTTATTAAAAATAAATGCAAACAGAATCCTGTGAACACTCCTCACCAAGGACTTAAGACGGAACTGAAAGTTTTAATTTCTATTTATTTAGGTGTAGAACCAGAATACGATTTCAAAATAAACTACAGACTTGAAGTCAGAAAGCAACATCTTTTATCATAGTTAATGAATGAGTCCATTGAAAGTACTCGCAAAGGCATTGCAAAACTTCAAAAATTACTTACCAATGATGAGGTATTTATATAACTTATAATTTATAAAATGCTCGTTATTATTACATAGTTTTAATTTAATTTTATTTATAGGTAATTAATAAGAGAATATCAAGAAAAAACTCAATGAATAAACCCTTTAAATGCTCATTTTGTCCTCATACTTACTCCTCCAAGGCCGCCATGAAGCAACACCTCAAACTCAAACACCCTGAAGAACAGACACCCCTTACGCAACCCTTGGATCAATAAAAATTAGTTGAACCCATTTCTTCATTATGAATTTAATTTTGTTATTTTTTTAATCTATATGTTTGAGGAATCGGGAAATTGTCATCTTCTTTAAATATATTATACAAGATTATTTTCTTATTCAATGTGCAAATGTTTAAAGCTTGAACTTTAAATCACTCTTTTATTTGAATAACATAAAGGATGATCAATAGTTTTGAATAAATTTGAATCTAATAGCTGCCCTTTGAAAAATAGAAATAAAGGAATCGATTTTGAGGAACAACATGAAAAAAAGCCTCTTTGAAAAAAATCAAATCAATCTGAAGAAAAATTGCAGCAATTTATTTCAAGGTCTGGTCTATTGATAATGTTGCTGCTGATTTTCTCTTAATTATAACTCATTGCTTGTCATTTTCTCTTTAAAACTATGAAACATTTACATTATATACATATAATATATAATGATTTTTTTTAGAGGCATTAAGGAAGAAGAATAAAAAGAACCAGAATAAAAAAGCCAAAAGAAAAATAAATAGAAATCTAGAGGTAGGCCAAAAAGCATGCAACAAAGTGATGCTAAAAAGGTGAACAAGGTTTAATCTAAATCGTAGTTAAAGAAATCAATCCCAAAAAAGAAATGAGTATTACAATTAATAAAATCAATATTGTTATTTCTTCTTACAGGAAACAATGAGTTTCTATGCTTTTAGTACTAATTGTTTGTGGTAATCAATTAGGGCACCAGTAGAAAGTTTGGAAATAGTAGTATTGTATGGTTTCTTTTTATCCAGTTCAGAATTGAATGAATACATCAGACAACGACTATTTGTAGATGGCGTTCTCATAGGCGATTTCGGGGATGTATCGACTCTAGATAAGTGACTCTATCTTCGTGTTTGAATTGTTTTCTTTTAAGGAGTGTTAATCACCTTAGAGTCCAGTAGTGGTTAAGACTGCACTCTTGATCTCGTATTTTAAAAACTGCTTGAAAGAGTCTTTTTTTAATCAAGAAACTGTGTTAGATAGGCCTAATTATTAGAATTATTGTTACTTCCATATTGTTAGGATTTTGCATACTCATGATTATAAGCTATTAAAGTCGAGTTCTTTCATCCTGATATTTACTCTGAGTGCTTGTGTTTGTTTTTGTTGTGCTTTTTGTATCTCTGTCTGTTCTCATCTTAGCTGACCTTATCATCACATATTGAGGTAATTTAAAGTTCTTGTTTGTAATTAACATATAGGTAATTTAATTACATATTTACTAATAATATTTAAAATAAATGTTGCCTGAAAGCGCAAAGATCAAACTAGCTAGCCGGCTGTTCGATAGAGGCAAGCCCATACAGCCAACCAATGGTGAGAGACCCCTGACAGCAAAAATAGCATTGAGGGCCCAACTTAATTAGACAATGACTAAGATGGCGGCTGATAAAGTTCCCGACAAGCTGCCAGCAATTCACGAAGAACGTAGCTTTTCCCTAAACCGAGGGACTGCACCCTTAATCCCAAACACTCGTGGCAAATCATAGCATAGTATTACATTAAATATAAAGATGATACCACAAAGAACAACGTCACTTTCGATAGGACTGAGAAAAACAATTTCACTTTCGATTTATCTGGTGAAATGTATTTAGATGAAAGACGACTCCTGAAATCACGACAAGTTCATGAACTTATGGATCGCATGATTGGCAGAGTGAAACCCCCAAGTCCACCAAAAGATATAATGACGTAGAAGCATGTTCAAATTTTGCCAAGTGTCATCCTAGATTAACCTCGTGTTAATAGAACTGCAATTCCAAGAAAAACAATCCGCACCCAGCAGATGAGAAGAGAAATCCTAAATAAAACTTCACTTTCCCAAGCATCAGATAGCTCTGAAAGTTCTGAGGAAGAAAATGGAAACTTTGGACTCAAAGATGTAGATGCATTCATACAAATGATCAAAGAACATAAACTTAGTTAAAAAGAATTCATGTATCTTGTAAAAAGAAAAAAACATTCTAATGATGCATACAACATGAGGGTTGTTAATTATAGCTACATTTAGAAGCATTAATTAAATAACTTTTACACTCTTTCAGCAAAAGGATTGACTAGATATGAGAATAACATAACAATCGAATTTGTTTCACTAAGTAACTGGTTGTAAGAAAGGGATTAATTTAATGCAATTAAAAGTCTCAGTTTCTTCAAAAAATTTCGTAAGTGGAAGACACTAAAAAAATGGCAGAAGATTTTACATCATCATAGAACACAAATTGTATAAGCATAGTTATGTGAAAAAATGCTTATCTTGAACCCAATCTATTAGAAACTTATAATATCTCATCGAGGGCTTTGTTTTGAGATTGAGTCACTTCGTATCATTGATATTGATAAAGTTGAAGAAGAGCTCACTGATAAAAAGGATTCTTATCTCAGTTTATAGGAATTTACTGTCTTGTAATAACGACAACGTAATAGATTAGTTGAGAAAATATAATTGTAATCTCGTAAAATGAGAGAAAATTGCCATTCTGGACTTAAAACTGTTATTGAAAAGTTACGTACATAAATCAATTAAGAAAAATAATCTGAAGATGATCATGTTCCTTTAAAAATTGAGAAAACTATGTCATAATCCAAATAAATTGATAAGAAATAATAAATTATTGAAACTTTCGGTTTTCCTGAAAGAATGGACTATGGTCATAGAGCACTCATGAGAACAGAATTTATTAAGTTTTTGAGATTGGCTTATTTATTAGATTTTATAGCTGTTTAATCTTTAGGTTAAATTTACATTAAATCGGCTATTGAATTTGTAGATCGATTAATTAAGGTATAGTAATGCAGTATAAATAATCGAAAGTTACCTCAACTAGGGGAAGCAGAAGAAGAGAAGAGAGAAAGTTAAGATTTAGATCCAATCTTCACAATCGAATTGAAATTTAATCCTATGGATGGTCATTTAGATATTGAGAGAAAATAAGTTCAATGGGATAATATTTCAGACAACCTATTGAACTTTGATTTGGAGGAATGCATAATGTTGAAGGAAGAAAAAGTAGTCCAAAATGACAAATAAGAAAAATCAAAATCTAAGTAATAATAACAACCAATTGAACAAGAAGAAACCTATGAAGATCCAGAATTTGTTAATTTGAGAGAAGTACAAAATCTATATGAAACACAATTAGAAGTGCATCCAACAAAAAGAGATTTTTTATCAAAAATTTCTGAAGCCTTTTGTGATGGTCTTGATTAAATATAAGTTATTGAAAGATGGAGCAAGCATCCTGAATTTCTACCATATGTTCAAGCATTAGAAGAATGGGATGAAATCATTGGGGATAAATGGACACAACCAGACTCCATAAACTTAAATCCATCTTATTGGATTAAGGAACATCCGATGAATAGTGTTTTTATGCTAGAAATTGGATCTGAATTGGATAGCGCATTTTAAAAATTACAAACTTTTTAAATGGAGTTCAATGAATACTTAAATCTCATTTGGAGATAAGAAAATAGTGATCTCAAACAACTATGCAATCCTCGATTGATGTATTAATCTAAACTATTTGCTTGCACTTTAAAACATGCTCAACTTATTGAAGGTATTTTAGCCACTAAACTAATACCATAAGTAGATATTGGATTGTTTAGAGTAAAAATACAAAACATTTAACAAGAATTAAGTGTTAAATAAACTAAAATACTTGCTTAATTAGAAGAATTATACCTAAATCTTTTTAGATCAAGAGCCTAAGCACTAAAATTATGGTTGTAAGCATCAATTAAATCTCTCTCTGGAATGGTAATCAAGATTGAAGAATTTATTGAATAAAAGAATTCAGTTGATAGAATAACAAAAGAATTACCTTCTAAAAGAGAGGAAATAGAAACTGTAGTTAATTTAATTACACTGGCTTAAGAGTGTAAGCTCTTAACTACAAAAAAGGAGGATAAGGATTTGGCATAAGATCTCAATTTCTTAGAATCTTCATTGAATGTGCAATTATCAGAGGCAGATAATAATACGGCTAAAAATATTGAGAGATTCAAGAAAACTCTTAAGGAGCGAATAGATAAATTGAAAGGGGAATGTGTTGAAGTGAGTGAGGGAGTGAACAAAGAAAAATATCTGACCCTTAACACTCCTCTTGAAGAGTCTATCAAGGAACTATCAGAGTTGGATAACAAAACTAAATAATTAGAACAATCTGCAGCCTTATATAGTGAATATGAAGAAATATTGTAGTGTTAAGAATAAGCTTAATATGAAGTATTAGAAAACACTCGAGAACAACTTAATCTCCGCTTAGGAATGTGGACAGGAATACAAGAATTTAGAACTCTCTCACAGTAATGGCAATAACTACCATTCGGATAGATAAATGCTAAAGAAATAGCATAAAAAACTGAAGAGTTTGGAGGATTGTTCAGCGTTGTGAAAAGAATCTTCAAGATAATAGGGTTATCAGCTATCTAAAAAAGATAGTTTGGGAGTTTAAGGATACTATCCCAGTAGTTACCGCTTTAAGATCTCCTTATTTATAACAAGCCCATTGGTTAGAGATTAAAGCCTTGGTGAAGTCTGAATTTGATGTAAATGATTAATAATTCACTTTGAATGCACTCTTAGACTTAAATGTAGCATAACATAATGAAATGATTACTGAAATTTCTGTGAAAGCAGCACAAGAAGATTCACTCAATTCTTAGTTAAAGGCTTTAGAATAGTAATGGAATGAGGTTGAATTAAAATTAAAACCATATAAAGATTAATTGGATGTTATGGTTCTAGGAGAAGTTGAAGAATTAATTTAATTATTTGATGAAGGTCTTGCAAGCATGTCCAATATTTTGGCCAGCAGATATGTACGTCCATTAAGAACTAGAGCTGAAAAATTCTAATGTGATTTATTACTTTTATCGGATATTATTGAGAAGTGGGTTGAATGTTAAAAGAAATGGATGTATTTAGAAAGTATATTCTGCAGTCAAGACATTAAAAAATAATTATCAAATGAATCATAATTATTTGACACTTGTGATAGACTTATAAAGAAGATAGTTAAATAAGTGAATCTTAGACCACAAATCATGAGACTCCTCACAATGTAAAATATGCTTGACAATCTTACTAAAACATTAGAAACATTGGAATAAATAGAGAAATCACTTGAAGATTATTTGGAAGTTAAAAGGGGAAGTTTCCCTCGTTTCTATTTCTTATCTAATGATGAATTGTTAGAAATCCTATCCAAATAAACAGATATCTTATCAGTTCAATCTCACTTAGGATAATGTTTTGAAGCATTAGTAAAATTATATTTCGGAGATCAACCAAGTGTTGTTTCAGGAATTTATTCACCAGAAGGAGAATTAATACCATACTATAAATCTATTCCAGCAAGAGGAAATGTTGAAACTTGGCTTCATTTATTGGAAATTGAAATGGTTGAAACTCTTCGTAAATTATGTAAATAGGGTTTATAAGATTACTTAAATGGATTATAGAAGACTAAAACAGATTGGATACTAAATCATAAGTCATAAATTGTAGCAGTTGTTAGTTAAATACTATGGTCTATTAATACTGAAGATGCTATTAATGAATCTGGTGTAAAAGCTAATGCACTATATGAATGGCATGATATGATGGAAATGTAACTTAAACAATTAACACTACTTGTTAGAGGTGAACTAACAGTTGTACAAAGAAAGACAATTGTCTCATTGATTACAACAGATGTACATAATAGAGATATTGTACAAAGATTAGCTGATAGCACACTTGAATCAGTGAGTGATTTCTAATGGTAATAATAATTAAGATATTATTGGGATGAAGAATGTGATGATTGTTTAGTTAAATAAGTTACTAGTGTATTCCATTATGGATATGAATATTTAGGTCCTACAAGTAGATTAGTTATTACTCCATTAACAGATAGATGCTGGATAACAATAACATCTGCACTCACTAACTAATTAGGTGCTGCACCTGCAGGTCCAGCTGGTACTGGAAAGACAGAATCTACTAAAGATTTAGCAAAATGTTTAGGAAGATATTGTATTGTCTTTAATTGTTCAGATTAAATTACTGCTGCAACTATGAACAAATTATTCAGTGGTTTGGCATAATAAGGTGCATGGGCTTGTTTAGATGAATTTAATAGAATTGATATTGAAGTTCTATCAGTCATTGCTCAATAACTCTTAACAATTAGAATAGCTTAACTACAACAGTTAACTGAATTTTAATTTGATGGAAGACATATCTAATTAAAGAATTCATATGGTGTGTTTATTACAATGAATCCTGGATATGCTGGAAGAACAGAACTTCCTGATAATCTTAAATCTTTATTTAGACCAGTTGCTATGATGATTCCAGATTATAGATTAATTGCTGAAATTATGCTTTTTGCTGAAGGATTTGAGAATGCAAGTGATTTATCCAGCAAGATGGTTTAATTGTACAAATTATCCTCCTAATAACTCTCTTAATAGGATCATTATGATTTTGGTATGAGGGCAGTCAAATCTCTTTTAGTAATGGCAGGATCTCTAAAAAGAGCAGATACAACAATTCCAGAAGATATTGTTTTAATCAAAGCAATGAGAGATGCCAATATTCCAAAATTCCTTAAGGATGATATTCCTCTTTTTATGGCATTGATTCAAGATCTATTTCCTAAAGTTGAGATAGAAAATACAACCTTCACTTTCTTAGAACAATAACTCATTACAAAATGTCGTTCATTTAAGTTATAGAGTATTCCAACATTCATTACAAAAATGCTTTAATTATATGATACATAATGTGTTAGATTTGGAACAATGATTGTAGGTAATAGTGGTTCTGGAAAGACAAATTGTTATTAAATCCTTGCTGAAACTATTTCTGACCTTAAAAATGATCCAAGATTCCATGAAATTCATTATACTATATTGAATCCTAAATCTATATCAATGGGTGAATTGTATGGTGAAGTAGATCCATTTACAAATGAATGGTAAGATGGTTTAGCAAGTTCTATAATTAGAGAATGTAACAATAGTAAAGATTATTATTGGATTGTATTTGATGGACCTGTTGATGCATTGTGGATTGAAAATATGAATTCAGTATTAGATGATTCAATGACATTATGTTTAGCTAATTCAGAAAGAATTAAATTGAGACATGAATTACGTATGCTATTCGAAGTCTAAGATCTATCTGTAGCTTCACCAGCTACAGTCAGTAGATGTGGTATGGTATATATGACAGCTGATGATATTAATTGGTATAATTATGTTGAATGTTGGATTGAAGAAACATTTACAGATGCTGAAAAACCAATCCCTAAATGTTGTCAATAATTTAAAGTTCATCATCCCAAAACCCTACAAATAGAAACAAAATATTTAGATCTTATTCGTAATTTCTTTAAATAGCAGTACAAATATCTCCATGATCACTTAAACTCACTTGAAGAACCATTTGTTACTATTTAAATTTAAAGAGTAAAGAGTGTTTGCAATATCTTAACTTATTTCCTTAAATCAATACTTACTACTAAATCAGCTGATCTACCTAAATAGATTACTGCTGCTTTTGCTTACTGTTGCATATGGGGACTTTGTGCTTCTTACGATTAAAAATATTATGACAAGGTATGTAATTATATACGTATTTTTATAAAAGTGCAGCGCAATTAGCCCCCTCATCAGTTAAGGTTGTATGAATGAGGGATAAGGTACCTGCAGACATTAATATCTTGAAATAAGTCTAAATGCAAATACAATCATTATTTGTAATTAGATTTAGTTATAGATTACATTATTAATTTCATTTACTTATATTATTTTGTTTACCTAATTATAATTTTAGATTGCCACCTTAGTTAAAGACCAATTCCAATCACTATTATACCCTAAAGGTGATACAATCTTTGATTTCTTTATTGACAATAATGATTTTACAACACTCCAATCCTGGGAGTCACAATTACAAGAGTTCCAATATGTGAAGGATCAATCATTCTTTAGTATTGTTGTTCCAACTGTGGATACACTAAAATTTCAATACATACTCAAATTACTAATATAATCATAAACTCCAATTCTATTAACTGGACACACTGGAGTTGGTAAATCAATGTTAGTGTAGACTCTGTTATCAGATATGAAAGCAACTGAACATATTCAGCCTGTATTTCTCAATTTCTCAGCATAAACAAAATCAAAATAAACATAATTAGCTATTGAATCAAAACTAATTAAGAAGGGAAAAGTATTATTTGGTGCAAGAGTAAATGAATAAATTGTTATCTTTATTGATGATATTAATATGCCTGCACTGGAGAAGTATGGAGCTTAACCTTGTATTGAATTACTTAGATAAATGATTGAACTTAATGGTACTTATGATCGCTCAAAATTATTTTGGAAACATATTGAAGATGTCAATATAGTAATTGCAGGAGGTCCTCCAGGAGGTGGACGTAATCAATTATCTTAAAGATTTGTCAGATAATTCAATGTGCTTAATATGCCCACACAATCAGATTCTATATTAGAGATGATTTATGGATCCATTTTAAAGGGATACTTCAATAGCATTAACTTTAGTGATAATGTAAAGAAGACTAGTGACTCTATCACTCGAATAACAGTAGATTTATTCCGAAGAATATCAAAGGAATTACTTCCTATCCCTGCAAAATTCCATTATACATTCAATTCTCGAGACATTAGTAAGGTATTTCAGGGACTATTAATGATTCGTCCAATATCATGTGGAAATGATACAATAGCCAAGCTGTGGGTACATGAATGTTCAAGGGTATTTTGCGATAGACTCATATCAATTCAAGATAAAATGTGGTTCTATGAAACAGCTGTTTAATTATTACTAAATAGTGCTATATCTATAAATAAGGATGAAGTTACTAGCAATATCCTCTTCAGTGATATACTGAAATTAGAAGCAGCTAATGTACTATATGAAGAAGTTACAGAAAAAAGAAAAGTAATTGTTAGAGCACTACAAGATAAATTAGATGATTATATTATGGCAACAAATGATAAAATGGAGTTAGTATTTTTTGATGATGCCCTTGAACATATACTTCGTATTTCTCGTATATTTAGACTACCAAGAGGAAATGCTATGTTGATAGGAGTAGGAGGATCAGGAAAATAATCACTAACAAAATTGGCAGCATTCCTAATGAGATCTGAGATATTTTCAATTGAAATTGTAAAAACCTATAATGCTGAAGCATTTAGGGCAGATTTGATTAAGATTCTAATGAAAACAGGTGGAGAGAGACAACCTTTGACTTTTATTTTTAGTGAAGCTTAAATCGTATATGAAAGCTTTTTGGAGGATGTGAACAATATTCTGAATACAGGTGAAGTACCTAATCTATTTGCCAAAAAAGAGGATATAGAATAAGTTTATAATACAGTTCGTCCTTTAGCACTAAAAGCTAAGAGAATGGACTCTCCAGAATCACTATGGACTTTCTTTGTAGAGGGAATCAGAAATTATTTGCATATTGTGCTGTGCATGAGTCCTGTAGGTAATCAGTTAAGAGTTCGTTGTCGTAAGTTCCCATCTTTAGTTAATTGCTGCACAATCGATTGGTTCACACCTTGGCCCAAGGAAGCACTTTTGGAAGTCGCTAACAAGTTCCTTGATAAAATACCAGGTCTCAAGTAGAGGGATCAATTGGCTTAGATGTGCATGGAAGTTAATTTGTAGGTGGCAGATTTATGTGAAAAATATTAGAGAGAATTAAGAAGATAGGTATACACTACTCCAAAATCATATCTTGATCAAATTTAACTTTATTCTAGTTTACTTATTCAGAAATAGCAAGAATATGGATTAATACAAAAGAAATTAGCAGATGGTTTAGATAAATTATTCAAAGCCAATGAGACAGTTGCAATTCTAAAAGTAGAAATGCAGGAAATACAGCCTTAATTGGAAGAGCAATCAATTAAAACAGAATAATTTTTAAAACAATTATCGATTGATTAGAGTGAGGCTAATTTAAAGGAAAGATTGGTGAATGATGAAACATAAATAGTCAATCAATAGGCCTCTGAAATAAAGATTATTGCTGATGAAGCTTAAACAGAACTAAACAAAGCATTGCCTGCTCTTAAAGAGGCAGAAGAAGCATTATAAAAGATTAATAAAAATGATATTGCAGAAATTAAAGGATTTATTAATCCGCCACCTGTTGTATAATTAGTTCTTGAGGCAGTATGTATTTTATTGTAGGAGAAAACAGATTGGAATTCAGCAAAATCAGTGATGTTAGGTAATGACTTTATGGAAAGACTAATGAAGTATGATAAATCACAAATTACAGATGTGATGTTAAAGAAGCTACGTATCATCACAATTAAACCTGAATTTGACCCTATTTGTGTTGCATAAAAGAGTTTAGCATGTAAAAGTCTTTGCATGTGGTGTAGAGCAATAGATAACTTTTGCAAGATTGATAAGGAAGTACAACCACGCAAGAGAAAAGTTGCAGAAATGCAATAAAAATTAGAAGTTAAGAATAAAGAATTGGCTGTAAAATAGGAAGAATTATAAAAAGTCAGAGATCGAGTGGCTAAATTATAGAGAGAGTGTGATGAAACTGTAGAAAAAAAGAATGAGTTAGAAAAAGAACTAGAAAGAACTAAGAGAAGATTGATAGCTGCAGAAAAATTAACTTATCTATTGGCAGATGAAGGTATTCGTTGGAAAGATCAAATTAAGGTACTTGAATAAACTTTAAGATAAATTGTTGGTGATGTATTTGTGGCTGCAAGTACAGTCAGTTATTTAGGTGCTTTTACAGGTCCATACAGAGAACTATTGGTCAAATAAACATTATAAAAAATGAAGGAACTAGAAATTCCATTTTCAGAAAATTATTAATTATCAACTACTCTGGAGAATCTAATTGTAATTAGAGATTGGGTAATTTGTGGATTACCAAATGACAGTATTTCTATTGATAATGGTGTGATAGTAACTAGATCTGATAGATGGCCACTTATGATTGATCCATAAGGGTAGGCAAATAAATGGTTAAAATAATTTAATAAAGAATTAAAAGTTCTAAGATTTAGTGAGTAACATTTCCTAAAGAGCTTATAGTAATGTATCAGTTCAGGGTATGAAGTGTTGTTTGAAGAAGTTGAAGAAAAACTAGAACCATCAGTAGATTCTGTACTGTAGAAATAAGTTATAGAAGTTGATGGTCGAAAGTTGATAAAAGTAGGTGATCAGAAAGTTGACTACCATTCATAATTCAAATTGTACTTCACTACTAAAATTGCCAATCCTAATTATTTACCAGAAATTTATATTAAAACAACTGTTATCAATTTTAGTATTACTTTTGAAGGATTGTAAGATCAATTACTTGGGGATGTTATGAAATTTGAAAAACCAGAAATAGAAAAATAAAGAGATGAAGTTATTATTAAAATGAGTAATGCAAATAAATAATTAAAGGCTGCTTAAGATGCTATATTAGATTTATTAGCTAATGCATAAGGTATGATATTAGATAATGAATAATTAATTCATACATTAGAATTATCTAAATATTAATCAGCAGACATTCAAAAATCACTTGAAGAAACCATAATCATAGAATAAACAATCAATGAATCAAGAAATCTTTATTAATCTGTTGCAATCAGAGGTACTATACTATACTTTGTAATCTCTGATATGAGTCTTATTGATCCAATGTATTAGTACTCATTGTAGTATTTTAAGAAACTATTTAATGTTTCACTCACAATCACAGCTAAATCAGATCTCTTAACTGAACGATTACTCTATCTTGAAGAAACAATCACAAAAACTGTATTCAAGGATATTTGTAGGGGATTATTTTAATAACATAAGAAAATATTCTCATTCTTGATATGTGCTTCAGTTTAAAGATAAAATCATTCCATTTCTTCAGCTGCATGGAATTTACTTTTAAGAGATTAAGTACCATAAACCCCCATCATCAATCCAGACAAGACATTCTTAAAGGACTCCTAATGGAATTTGATACTTTGTATTTAAGAATAAATAACTGAATTAACTGACTTTGCTTCTGATATCAAGAATAATCTACTATATTGGAAAGAATTTGTTAGTATGGAAAACATCTATTAGGCAGCTTTCCCATCCTAATCTCCACTTGCTGTTTGCTCAACCCTCAATTCCTTTTACAAATTGCTTATAATCAAAGCATTGAGGCCAGAAAAGATTCTATTTGGATTCACAGAGTATGTAATTGAAATTTTTGGTGATAATTATGTCAATATCACTACTTCTTCCATGGAGGAAATTTATCATTCATCTGAATCACAAACACCTATAATTTTTATTCTTTCACCTGGAGCAGACCCAACACAAACCATATTCAAGCTTGCTAAAGAATAAAATAGTTAAATTGATGTTATTTCACTTGGATAAGGATAGGGCAAAAAGGCAGAATTACTCATTTTAAAAGGGCAGAAAGATGGAACTTGGGTGATGTTGCAAAATTGCCACTTAGCAAGATCATGGATGCCTTAATTAGAGAAATTAATGGAAGCTCTAACTTCCCATCAAATTGAAGTCAACCCTAATTTTCGTATTTTCCTAACTTCAATGCCAGCAGCCTACTTCCCAGTGAGCACTCTACAAAATGGATTAAAATTAACAACCGAACCACCTCGTGGATTAAAGGCTAATTTGGCCAGATCATATTAAGAATTTTAACAAGTTGAAAATACTTAAAAACTATTCAAACAGCTATTCTTCAGTATTTCATTCTTTCATGCTATTGTTTAAGAGAGAAGAAAATTCGGTCCTTTAGGATTCAATATATCATATGAATTTAATGATTCAGATTTGGATATAAGTATTTAAATGATGAAAATGTTTATATCTCAAGACGAAGAGATTCCTTGGGATGCCATGCAATTTATGATTGGGTAAATTAATTATGGTGGCAGAGTAACAGATGATTAAGATAGAGTATGTTTGACAGCCATCCTTCGCAAATACTTAGGTGATCATATTGAAAATGGACTTAAGTTTTCAAGTAGTGGAACATACTATCTTCCAGAAAGCGATTACGTTAATTACATTTAATAATTACCCTCTCAAGAAGATCCTGAAGTATTTGGAATGCATGAAAATGCTAACATAGTTTTCCAGACTCAAGAGAGTCAAAAATTCCTTGAGACAATTTTATCTATTTAACCTAGAATCGGATAGGCAAGTACAGCCAAGTCTCCAGATACTATAGTCATGGAAAAAGCTATATATTTTTAGACTAATTTACCTGAAATGCTTGATAAAGGTATTTGTAATCCAAAACATTTTTAAATTACAGAAACTGGTAGTGTACAATCATTATCCACTGTTTTGTTTTAAGAAATAGATAAATTCAACAGACTATTATCCTTAATTCAATCTACACTCATATCCTTATAATAAGCAATTAAAGGATTCGTACTTATCTCGTAGGAGCTTGATGAAATGTATCTAGCTTTTTTAAATAATGTTATTCCACCTAATTGGATGAAATAATCTTATTCGACTCTCAAACCCTTAGCCAGCTGGTTCAAAGATCTTATCTCAAGGGTGACATTTATTCGTTCATGGATGGACAAAGATTTTCTCCCTGCCTATTGGATGTCTGGACTATTTTATCCCTAAGGATTTCTCACTGGTGTACTTTAAACACATTCTAGGAAGTATAAGATTCCAATCAATAAACTTAACTTTAAATTCAAAATATTTGATATCGATTAAGAAAGAATAAGAGAGGAAACTAAGGATGGAGTTTATGTCTATGGCCTATATCTTGAAGGAGCAAGATGGGATTATTAACATGAAACATTAATAGAACAATAGTTAGGATAAATTTATTATCCTCTTGCAATGATGTATTTCTAACCTATGGAAGAATACCAAACAAGTGAAGAGTACTACAAGTAATATTATCTTGTTATTTTAGTTGCCCTTGCTATAAAACATCGAATAGAACAGGAGTACTTTCAACAACAGGGCAATCTACTAATTTCATATTAACCATTGTAATTATTTCATTAATATTTAGGACTTAATGAGCAAAACCGAAAAACCAGAATATTGGACCTTAAGAGGAACTGCTTTAATATCCTAATTAAATGATTGATCTATTTATATTCAATTTCCTAATCTCCAGCAACCTATGATATCATCTGGTAAAAGAGTCCATGGACTATAATAATAAATTTTAATTACTTTGACATAATTCCAACTTGATATTTTCTTGAATCTCCCTCTTGATTATTAAATTATAATTAAATTTAATAATAATAAACCCCTTTTGTAACTTGTACTTGAGCATTCAAGATTTAATCAAATTAATATTCTTCTTATTATGGATTGAATTTTTAATTAACAGCTTGAATTGCTTCTTCAGGTATTAATGGATGATAATTATATAAATCTTTAATTTCTATTTATTACCATTCTTGAGTTTTTGCACCTCTTAAAGATGTGAATTATTGAGTATATTAAACATCTGTATACCCCATATTGATGTCGTTTACTGTTTATTCAACTTCAGGAACACCTCCATAATATGAGCCTGTAGTATCAGATGTTGTACCATTTATAGTAACAACAGTGGTGGTTGTTCCATTAACTGAATTAGAAACAGTATGTGTTTGATTCTTTGCATAATCCAAATATCCAGAACCCTAAGCTGATATTGAGTGATTTCCATTACCGAAAAATACTTAATTTTCTTAATTATTAATATTTCTAACAAATGCATCAGAAACAGTTTGATTATCTTATCCTTAACCGATCGTGGTTGAATTTTCATGATCGATGTTAAATTAAATATTTTTATCCACATTAACACTTCTTCCATCATAGTCTGTTTCAACTACAGAATAATAAATGTTATTGTTTCCATTTATTATCTCTTCTTTCGTTACATATTTATTATTATGATTAACACTTATTTCTGAATTGTTGTTATAGCTGTTACTCCATTATAAATCTGGTGTATTTTCATTGTTTTTTTCATGATGTCTTATTTATATACCATTATTTTTCTATCCATTGTCAATATTGGATATTTCAATACTGCTATTCTGTAAGGAAATAACTTAGTCATTTTAATAAGAATCATATAGTTATGAACTTTTGCCCTTGTTAGAGGAATATTTTTAATTTTCATTCACATCAAAGTCTCCATAATATTAAAAGGCAGTTTAATGATTTTCTACATTTTGAGAGTTATCTTAATATTAAATTTAATCACTAAAATTTTTGTTAATGTTTTATGAAGTAGATTCATAAGAGTTGGTGTATTTACTTTCATCAATTGATCCTTATCCATTAGCAAAGTTGAAACTACCTTAACTCATAGAGTTAGCATTTGTGTATTGATTGCTCATGTTTTAATCCATGTATCCTGAGCTTGAGTGTTTTCCACTAAAATTTTTTCTATCCTGGACAATTGTTCCATGAAGTTCATAGCTATTGTTTTAGAAAGATCCATCAATTGAATTACCTTCTATCACTATACTAAAGTTATAGTCTATGCTTCTGTAAATCACATTTCCAAAGACATTTTGTTCTTTAGTTAATGTAATTAAAGTGGTATTTTGATAATAGTAATATTGATTAGGGGTTTATGGGTTATTTGTTTTTGTTTCATTAAATAATACTACTGTTTAATATTATTATTAGGATTGATTATAAAAAGTGACAATTTAAGTGAGATTGTATTTCTAATTCAAATTTAATTACTTTCTTAATTTAAGATGAATCTTAGACTCCTGGATTCTAGTTCTTGTGTCGTTCAACATATTTGAATAATTGTAAAGATTATTTTCTAGATTATCAGTGTTAATTCTGTTGTCTCTGTTCTAGGCAATGTAATTAAAGTCCTAATCGATTGTTTAATTTGTTTGATTCAATAACTCTAACTTGTTAACACTCGCTGTTAATGCTCCTAAGATAAGAAATGACAATTAAATATATCTCATTAAATAATTATTTCCTTGGAGATCATGTTCTTAACTCATTTATAATATAAAAATAAAAGATACTTTAGAAATTATAATGATGACATTATAAAAATTTAATTCAAAAACTCCATATACATATTTTATACTAAATGAATAAAATTTAGTACATAAATAAATTCCTTCCATGAAGCACGCACATCATTTGTTTTTTTATAGTCTTAGCTTGTCCACAACTAACTTTTTTTATAATTATATTGATACCTTTCAACATATGTGTCATTAGATTTTTTATTCTTCATTTTTTTTTCTCTTGTTTGCAAATTTTATGTTTAACTTTATGTGGATATAATTTTATACATTATTAATCTTTTATTTATTGAGAGATCATGTTAGTAGGCAAATTTAAAGAAGTGAGGCATGATTCGAATTTTTTTCAGAATTTTCATGATAAGCCTTGCCATTTCATCATATCCACACAAATAAAAACATTTGATTTGTTGAACAATAGAAATTTCATTATTATTCAAATATGAATTTTGTTATTTATTTATTATTATTTAATGAATAAATCAATTTCCTAATCTTTAACAACTGATAATTTAATCTGGTTAATTAGTCCATGGACTATAATAATTATTGTATATTACATTGAATAGATGATAACTTGATATATTCTTGTATCTCCATCTTAATTATTGTATTGTAATTTAATTTAATAATTAAATCCTGATACAATTTATTCATGGACATTCAATATTTAATCAAATTAATATCCTTCTTATTCTGGATTATATTTTTAATTAACAGCTTAAATAGCTTCTTCAGGTATTAATGAATTAGAACTTAATAATTCTTCTACTTCTACTTACTTCCATGATCCTGTTGATTTTCTTGCACCTCTTAAAGATGTTAATTATTAAGTTTATGTAACATCAGTGTATCCCATATTAATTTTACTTACTGTTTAATCGACTTCAGGAACACCTCCGTAATATGAGCCTCTAGTATCAGATGTTGTACCATTTACAGTAACAACAGTGGTGGTAGTTCCATTCACTGAATTAGATACACTATGGGTTTAATTCTTTGCATAATCCAAAAATCCATTACCTGATGCAGATATTGTTTGGTTTCCTCCAAATTAAAATTGTTAATTTTCATTATTCTCTATATCTCTGAGATAATTATCAGAAACAGTGTTATAGTTTTAACCTTAACCCTTAGTTGTAGAGTTCTCATGATTGATGTTTGAAGAAATCATCTTGTTGACATTAAAATTTTTTGAATCACCATTTTCATTTTTAGTAACAGAGTAGTAAATCTCATCATTCCCATTTTTCATTTCTTATTTTGTGACATATTTGTTATCATAATTTACTGTGATGTCCGAATTGTTGTTAAAGTTCTCACTCCATTAAATTGTTGGAGGAAACACATAATAATCTTCATTAGAGTCTTCATTATGATAAATATCTTTGTTCACTATTTTATTTCCATTGTTGCTTTTTTATTTTTCAATACTGGCATTTCTAAATGAAAGAACTTAGTCATTTGAATATTAATCAGATTCAGATAAGGAGTTGGCTTTACTAGAGGAGTATGTTTAATTACCATTTGTGTCAAATTGCCCTTAATATTAGGATTAATTCATTTTATTTTCATATTTGTAAGAGTTATCATCATAATAAATATTGTCATTCAACCTAATGTTTTTGTTTTAGGAAGTAGATTAAGAAGTACCAGTATTTTTTTGCTCATCAACTGTTCCTGATCCATTTGCAAAGTTAAAATAGCCACTATTATAGGTATAGGTATCTTAATATGTGTTTTCTTTACCATTATTCATATTTCCATATGTTTATCCTGAACTATAGTGATTTCCACTTAGACTATTCTTATCTTAAACAATTGTTCCATGAAGTTAATAATTAGTATTTTTGTTAGATGCTCCATTGCCTTCTATTACCAAACTAAAGTCGTAATCAACACTTCTGTATACTACATTTCCAAAGGCATTGTACTCTTTTGTTAATGTGATTAAAGTTGTATTTTGATAATAGTAGTATTGATTAAGGGTTTATTTATCCTTAGTTGAGGTTTCATTGAATAATACTATTGTTTAATATTATTATTATTATTAATTATAGAATGTAATATTTTATGTTTAGTTGTATTTCTGATTTAAATTTAATTACTTCCTTAATTTAAGATGAATCTTTGATTCCTGGATTCTTGGTCTAGTGTCATTTATTAAGTTTGTGTAATTGTAATTCTGATTTTCAAAATCATTTTTATCTGTGTTTATTCTGTCACTTTGATTGTTGTAAACATATTGAGGAGATGATTGAGTTGTAGACTAATTTGAGGACTAATTATAATTTGTCTAATTTGTAGGTTGAGTTGTTGAGTAATTTGAGGACTAATTGTAATTTGTATAGTTTGACTGAGCGCTCACTGCCAATATTCCTAAGATAAGGATCGACAATTAAATATATTTCATTAAATAATTAAATTCAATCTAGACCATCTCACCCCATTTATACAATGGAAAATAAGATATTTTAAAAATTAAAGTGATGTCATTTATATTACAAATTTTCGCTCAAAATATTCCATATTTTTATTTTATATTAAAAGGATAAAATATAGAAAATATTTCTTCCTTCCTTTAGGTCTAAATGTCAAGTAAGGGACACCCAGGATTCTTTTGTCAATAGTAATGTGGATTCATCCTAAACATAGAGAATTCCGAATTAGAACAATACTTTTTTTTTAATTCATGTTCTTGTTTTTTAGGATTTTCTAAAATATATTATTTCTTTTTCCTCTCATTTTCCTAAGGATAGGACTTCCATCATATGTAAATATATACCTTTGTTGTTGAGTCTAACTCTTCAAAAAAAATTATTTCGTCTATATTATAGCAATATAAATCAATATTATAAATAGCATTTATTTATTTTCATCAATCCATATTTTCATCCATATCGATACCATTCGATTTTCTCATCAAAAACTTAACGAAATATTTTGTGCGCCCATCTATTTTATAGAATTTACAAGCATATAGTATCGTTTTGTCATATCATTATTTTCATAAAATTTTTAATGTTGAGTAGTTGAAGATGCATAAATCTGCTATTGTAACTTAATGTTCATAATACTATAAAATATAAAATTTTGTTATTTATTATTATTATTTAATGAATAAATCAATTTCCTAATCTTTAACAACTGATAATTTAATCTGGTTAATTAGTCCATGGACTATAATAATTATTGTATATATTACATTGAATAGATGATAACTTGATATATTCTTGTATCTCCATCTTAATTATTGTATTGTAATTTAATTTAATAATTAAATCCTGATACAATTTATTCATGGACATTCAATATTTAATCAAATTAATATCCTTCTTATTCTGGATTATATTTTAATTAACAGCTTAAATAGCTTCTTCAGGTATTAATGAATTAGAACTTAATAATTCTTCTACTTCTACCTATTTCCATGATCCTGTTGATTTTCTTGCACCTCTTAAAGATGTTAATTATTAAGTTTCTGTTTATTCAGTATAACTTATGTGAGTCTTACTTTATGTTTAATCAATTTAAGGATCACCATATCCAAATGAAGTAGTTGTATTTTATTAAGTGCCATTCTGATCGACAACAGTTGTTGTGGTACCATTCACTGAATTTGAGGTACTATGGGTTTGATTTGTTCCTCTTTATGAATTACCTGATCCATATTGATAAATTTAATTATCTCCATAATTGTACAATTGTGAATTAGATTAGCTATTGTATTTATATGTAGATGAATCTGAAACATTGAATGTATTTGTGCTATTGCTGGCAGTTGTAGTATTTTAATTAGTGACTTCAGAAGAATAATCCTAATTCAAATATTAAGTCTCATAATTATCAAATGAGTTGGTTGATGATTATATATTACTTTGATAATTTTCATTGTTGCTAACTGTGTTGCTGACAGTGTAATTATTATTATTAACAGTATTACCAGCATAATTTTAGAAGTTATTTTCTTGATTTGAGCTTGATGATGACCAGCCTTATCCGTTTGCTTTTGAAACAGTATTTTATTACTCATTATTGTAAGTTCTAGAATTAGAATCATAATTAGAGATTGAACCATTTTAAGTACTTAAATATTCACTATTGGAATGGCTTTCAGTATAACTTTAATCTAATTACTTGTTATAAGTGTATGATTAATTTTAATTCAAATCAACTTATCCTGAAAATTATGATTAATTATTCGATGATGAAATATCATAAGAGCTATTTTAATAATAGTTTGAATCATTAGTATTTTAATTATATGATGAAGTATAGTTATTAGAATAGCTTTATTTGTTATTATAGACTTATCCTGTTTAATTAGCAAAGTTTGCACTTCCAGAACTATAGGATCTACCGTTTCCATAAGATTCATTTGAATTATAATATGTATTTGTAGAACCAGAGTAGGAAGCGTTAACATTGTGATTTCCTTGAACAATTGTTCCAAATACCTAAGAATTAGTTCCTTATGAAACTCCATTTGTTGAATTTCCAGCAATAACTAAAGAAAAGTCATAGGATAGACTTCTATATACTACGTTGCCAAAGTAATCATATTCTTTTGTTAGTGTTACCAAGGTATTATTTTAATAGTAATAGTATTGATTTGGTGTATTGTGGATATTTGTTTGGGTTGCATTGAATAATACAATTGTGTCATAGGATTATGATGTGGCGTTATAGAATGTGACATTTTAAGTTTGATTATATCTCTGATTCATATTCAATTGTTTTCTCAATTTAAGGTGAATCTTTGATTATTCTACTCTTGGTCTTGTACTGTTCAATTAACTTGTATTATAATAAGTACTATTAGTGGAATTAGTATTATTAGTGCTGTTAGTAGCATAACTTTGGTTATTATAGGACTAATTATTATATGTGTAATTTGAAGATGAAGAATTCAAATTAGAAGTGTTCACACTTGTAACTGGGGTATTAACATATGTGTAATTATATGTTGAATTTGAATAAGTGCTATTGGTTGTGTTAGTTGTGTTAGTGTTATTTAGGGAATCAATGGATGTTGGTGATTATGAACTGTATGTATAGTTATAAGTGGAATTAGGATATGTTGTATTGGTAGCATTTGTATAATTAGTGTAATTTGATTAATTAGTATAGGCATAATTATTAGCTTTGTATGGAGATTATGAACTATAGGTATAGTTATAAGTTGAATTTGGATAAGTTGTATTAGTAGCATTTGTGCATTTGTATAATTGTGTAATTTGATTATTATATAGGCATAATTATTAGCTTTGTATGGATTATGAACTATAGTATAGTTATAAGTTGAATTTGGATAAGTTGTATTAGTAGCATTTGTAGCATTTGTATAATTGGTGTAATTTGATTAATTATTATAGGCATAATTATTAGCTTTGTATGGGTATTATGAACTATAAGTATAGTTATAAGTTGAATTTGGATAAGTGGTATTTGTTGTGTTAGTTGCATTTGTCTGATTTGAATAATTGTTGTATGAATAATAATTGGCTGTTTATGGATACTATGAACTATAGGTATAATTGTATGTAGAATTAGGATAGGTAGCATTCGTGTTGTTTACTGTAATTGTTTGATTTGTTTAATTACTTTAAGAATAATTAGCGGGCAATGGATACTATGAATTTTAAGTATAATTATATGTTGAATATGGATATGAGGAATTTGTTTAATTGTAAGTTGTTTGATTAGCTGAGTTTCTGTTCAATTTAGCAAACAATATGGATTGTTTTATGGAATCATCTAGTTTAAACAATTAGCTTACTTTGTTCTTCAACCAATGATTAGATGTCTTGTGTTGAGTCAATAGTTTCCTATATTGGCTCAGAAATCAATTATTTAAGCTCCTCTACATCTTCTGACAGATGATAATAGTTCTTTGCTTATTTCAATAACTCTTAGACTGTTTCTTTTTTTGCACCAGCTGTTAAGGCACCTAGTATAAGGATAGCCAATGATATATATTTCATTAAATAAATATTTAATTCGAGATCCTGATCGTCCTCCTTTATAAAACCAAAAATAATATAATTAAGATTCACAATTATTAAGGTGACATGATTGTGATGATAAAATCAAATAAATTTGTTCAAAATCGATTGGTAAATGAATTATCAGATTATTACCATCATAATTTAAGTATTTAACAATTAAAAATTAAGTCCCCATTTCTCCACTTTTTTTTTAATATTTCAAGAATACAATTGATGAAATATTAATTCAAGTGATAATAAAAATCATTATATATGTAAATTTTCAAATCATCAGTAGTTAAGGAAATACTTATAACTAATAATAATATATATAATATTAATCAATATTTTGTTTCTAAATTTCAATCAACTTGATCAACAGTTGGTTTGTAATCAGATGCATTATTTCTAT
>JMSD01000027.1:117491-174127 GCA_000715435.1 Paramecium caudatum
GAAAAGACAATTAAATGATATTGTAGAATAAACATAAAATGGTTGGATACACATTAAAATGAAGATGCAGATGTTATAAAATAAATTAAAGAAATTGAAGCTAAATTCCATCCAATTATGTAAAGAGTTTATGCCTAAGCTGGAGGAGCTGCTGCTGGAGCTGGACCATAAATGCCAAACATGAATAGAAATAATGCATCTGATTACAAACCAACTGTTGATCAAGTTGATTGAAATTTAGAAACAAAATATTGATTAATATTATATATATTATTATATATCCAGATTATTTTTAATACCCTTTTGATACTTTCAAATATTTTCATTCTAATTAAAGTAACCTTAATTAAATTCTGGAAAATTCCAATTGTGAAAAAAAAATTAATTATATTGAAAAAGGAAAATTTAAAGCTTAAAGGAGCTGTTTAAACAATTCAATTAATTTAAATAAGAAGGGAAATAGAAAATGCAAAAAGAATAAGCAATTGGTATAGATTTAGGAACTACTTATTCCTGTGTAGGAGTATTTATAAATGATAAAGTGGAAATAATAGCAAATGATCAAGGAAACAGAACTACCCCTTCCTATGTAGCATTTACTGATTCAGAAAGATTAATTGGTGATGCAGCTAAAAATCAAGTAGCTAGGAATCCAAATAATACAGTTTTTGATGCTAAAAGACTTATTGGAAGAAAGTTTAGCGAATAAACAGTTTAAAAGGATATAAAGTTATGGCCATTCAAGGTTGAGGCCGGACCAGATGATAAACCTATAATTGTAGTTAAGTTCAAAGGGGAAATAAAGAAATTTCATCCAGAAGAAATTTCTTCAATGGTTCTGACAAAAATGAGAGAAACTGCAGAAGCATTTTTAGGAAAAACAGTAAAAAATGCTGTTATTACAGTTCCTGCTTATTTTAATGATTCATAAAGATAAGCTACCAAGGACGCAGGTGCGATAGCAGGGCTCCATGTTCTGAGAATCATCAACGAACCCACAGCAGCATCTATTGCTTATGGATTTGATTCTAAATAAAATGGTGAGAAAAATGTCATGATCATCGATTTAGGAGGAGGAACTTTTGATGTGAGCTTGCTGATAATTGACTAAGGAATATTTGAAGTTAAAGCAACATCTGGTGATACACATTTAGGTGGAGAAGATTTTGATAATAGAATGGTGGAGTATTGCTGTGCTGAATTTAAAAAAAAGAAGGGGGTGGATATTTTATCAAACAATAGAGCTCTAAGGAGATTGAAAACCTAATGTGAAAGAGCAAAAAGAATTCTTTCATCCGCAAATCAGACAACAATTGAATTGGACGCACTGGCTGAAAATGAAGATTTCACATGTTAAATATCGAGAGCTAAATTCGAAGAACTTTGCATAGATTTGTTTAAGCAGTGTCTACCTCCAGTAGAATAAGTATTAAAAGATAGTGGAATTTCAAAAAGTTAAATTCATGAAGTAGTACTTGTTGGAGGGTCAACCAGAATACCGAAAGTTCAAGATTTATTAAAAGATTAGTTTAATGGTAAGGAATTGAATAAATCAATCAACCCTGATGAAGCAGTAGCTTTTGGAGCAGCTGTTTAGGCTGCCATTTTGACAGGAACAGGATCGAAAAAATGTGAAAATCTAGTTCTGTTAGATGTAACTCCATTGTCTTTAGGTGTAGAAACGGCAGGCGGAATAATGAGTGCTTTGATTCCTAGGAATACAACAATCCCTAATAAAAGAAGTAAAATTTTCTCTACGTATGTTGAGAATTAGTCAGGAGTCTTGATTTAGGTTTATGAGGGCGAGAGATAAATGACTAAAGATTGTCATAAATTAGGGTAATTTAGCTTAGAAGGCATTCCACATGCACCAAGAGGTGTACCTCAGATAGAAGTTACCTTTGATATTGATGAAAATGGTATTATGAGTGTGTCTGCTGAAGAGTAGGCTACGAAAAAGAATTGTAAGATCACCATCACTAATGATAAGGGCAGACTATCAAAAGCTGAAATTGATAGAATGCTAAGTGAGGCAGAAAAATCAATGGCTGATGATGACAAAATAAAGAAACGAATTGAGGCCAAAAATGATTTAGAATCCACAAACTATCATATAAAAAATTCAATGATTGAAGAGCGTTTTAAAGATAAATTCACTGAGGAAGAAAAAAGGAAGTTAGGAGAGATGATTGAGTCAACCTAAAAATGGTTGGATTCTCATCAAACTGAAGAAACTGAGGTCTATAAAAATAGGTTAAAAGATTTAGAGTCTAAATTCCATCCCATTATGCAAAGAATCTATGCTCAAGTAGGGCCAACAAATGGCTCTCATATGCATTAAGACTTTAAACCATAAGTGGATCGTGTGGATTGAAATAATATTTCAATATTATAAATAGGTATAAGAGATTATTTCTTTTATAATTTTATTATAAGATTATGAATTTATCAGAAACCTTCCTAACAAATACTATAACTATATAAATATTATTATATTATTATTTAATGAAAAGGACTGAGTGTGTTAAAGTGGTTGTCAGAGCAAGACCATTATCTAGTAAAGAAGTAAATTAATCATTTTATTAATACAGGTTGAAGATGGTAGAAAGAGAATAGTAGAAGTTGATTAATCAAGAAAAGAAATTTTAATTTAAAATATTAAGGGAGATGGAAATGAAGCATAAAGGTCCTTTGTTTTTGATGAAGTTTTTGATTTGAATTCTCAATAAGAACAAGTCTACAATAATACAGCTCTTCCTATTGTAGAAAGTGTCATGGATGGGTATTTTTTATTTAATACTCAGTTATAATGGAACAGTGTTTGCTTATGGTCAAACTGGTACAGGAAAAACACACACCATGGAAGGTAAAAACGATCCTCCTCATGAGAGAGGTATTACTCCAAGAACATTTGATCATGTTTTCAAAGTTATTGAAGGGACACCAAATATTTAATTTTTAGTTAGAGTTTCATATTTAGAATTGTATAATGAAGAAATCAGAGATCTATTGAGTCCTAATCACTTATCAAAACTCGAACTCAGAGAAAAACCTGAATAAGGAGTTTTTGTAAAGGACTTATCTAAAACAGTTGTTAAATCAGTTGCCGATCTAAATGAACAATTAAAGTTTGGTAGGGCAAATAGAAAAGTAGGAGAAACAAAAATGAATTAAGAATCCTCAAGATCCCATTCTATATTTACAATGATTATTGAGTCAAGTGAAATTGGGGCTGATTAAGAATAACACATAAAATAAGGAAAACTTAATTTGGTTGATTTAGCTGGTAGTGAAAGATAATCAAAGACATAAGCTGTAGGAGTTAGATTTGAAGAAGCTATCAATATCAATTTAAGTTTAACAACTTTAGGAAATGTTATTACAGCCTTAGTTGATGGAAAAAGTTCTCATATTCCTTACAGAGACTCAAAATTGACAAGATTATTGCAAGATTCTTTGGGAGGTAACACTAAAACTGTAATGGTTGCAAATGTTGGTCCAGCAGATTATAATTATGATGAAACTTTGTCAACATTAAGATATGCTAGTAGAGCTAAAAAAATTCAAAACAAGCCTAAAATTAATGAGGATCCAAAAGATGCAATGATTAGAGAATTTCAGGAAGAAATTAATAGATTAAAAGATTAATTAGCAAGAAAAGCAGGAGGTGTTGTAGGACCAAATGGATAAATTTAGAAGGTTACAGAATAAGTTATTGAAGTTGAGGATGAAGAGGTTTTGAATGAAATTTAACAAAAGGCTTTGAAAGAAAAAGCTGATTTAGAATAATAAATTTAATAATAACGTAGATAGAGTACTTTACAAGAAGAGGAGAAGAAATAATTGTAATTAAAATTAAAAGAAAAAATGAAATTAGAAAATAATCTGAAAAAGGAATAGGAAAACATGCATAAAAAATTAGTTGAACTTTAAGAGTAACTTTTACATGGTGATAAAATGAAGGAGGAAGCAAGATCAAAAGAAAAAGATTTATTAAAAGCTCGAATGGAATTAGAAGAAAGATCATAATAAGCTAGAAGATAAGCTGAAGAGTTGGCAAAGAAAGAAGCAATGTAAATGGAATAGGAATAAAAGTATCATTCAACAAAAGAAGAAATTGAAGGAAAAACATAAAAATTAAATAATTTAGTTTAAAAAATCAAAGAACTAAAAAATTAAGCTTAAGAATAAACATAATTTAGATAGCGATAAAAAGAAGAAATATTGGAAGACAATAGAGAATCATTGAGATAATTAAATTTAATGAATTTAATTATTGAACATTTCATTCCAGAGGAAGAGGGTATTGTTTTTATAAATCAATAGAAAAAAGATTAATCAAGAAACTTGAATTTTCTGAGGAACTCGATGATTGGATTATTAAAGATTTTGAAATTAACCCTGTTAAAAAGCCAGCTTCAGCATTTTAATTTAGACGTCCTATTTGTAATTTCTCAAAAATGGCTATCAGCTTTGGAGACCCAAATCCTCGTTATCGACCAGAAAATATTTTAACAACAGATTTAGACTTACCTCAAAGAATGACGGAAGACTTTTCTCATGAACCATCATAAAAAATATAGGAAGTACTGAATGTGGCATTAAACGAAGATGAAGTAATAAATATTATATTTTAAGGAAGAATAATAAATGATATAAAATGAAAAATAAGCAAATGTATATATAGAAGATCCATCAGTAATTAATAAAGAGGCTATTCTTAATCCTCCTTCAAATCCAAACAAAGTGAGATTATAATCAGCCAGAAAATAAAGTGCAAGAAGACCAGCGAGTGGAATGAAAAAATGATTATTAAAAATATTAATGGAAATCTTACCAAAATATATAAATTCATTTCTTTTATTTTTTACTTTCAGCATCTTCTCTAAATAAGCATTCCATAACTTCTTAAATTCCATCAAAATTAAATTTAACTTTACCCATTGCATTAGGAAGCATTAAATAAACATATCCTTAAGCTAAAAGATTTTTGCATCCAAATTAGTAAGCCTATATATAAATTATTCAAACCTTATATAGAATATGTCCTATTTGTTTTTAATCCTTTATTTCTTCTACTTCATCTTGACTTATAATCTCTTAAATTAAATCTCTAGCATTTGGCTGATCCTCCACTAAATCTTCTAGACCCATTGATCTTAAAAAAGCGTCTATATCTTCCATGTTTTTAAATTGTAAATGAAATTTTGAGCTCTTAAATAAGAGAGGAAAAGTAAAAGCTTACTTGAATTTAGAAATAGAACCCTTTCCTTTTTTTTATTTTGCTTATTATGCTGCTTAAATCATAAATAAAGCTATATTAAACATTTTCTTTGCTAAATTTGTGTTGAATTTTGCCCTGAATTCAACTAAAAAACCTTCTAACAAATATTTAATAAAAATTTGATTTTTTTTCATCATTTTTTTGAGACCATTTTTAATACCTGCATTAAACTCAAATTCACACTCGATTTCCTCACCTAATTAACTTAGAAAAGGATTATATTATGCCTCAACAAATTCTTAAACTAATGGATGTTTTACAGTGATAGATACTATTAACTTATCGTATTATAAGTATAATTACATAATCATTGGTTGTTGACAAATTAACATTTGTTTAAGATAGAAATTCATAAATTTCTTCATCACCTTCATTTTCATCTTACATAGCTTTAAGAAATCCATCATAAACAACTTAAAACTCTTATTTTGCTTATTCTGGTTTAAGGGAACGTAATAGTATTACACATTCAAAAAATTTCTTAGGTGTTAACTAAAGTCCTTTAAAGTTCTCATTTTCTTTTTAGATCTCTGCCTTTATACCACTTCCTTTATATATGAAATTGCTATCTAATTTAACATGGCAAGGATGATCCCCATAATTAACTGCCCAATAATGATGATCCATTGTTTTATCATATTTCTGGTATAGAGATATACCAAATCTTGTGAATTCTGAATTCACTTTTTTTAGTAAATTCATAAGTTTCAATTTCATGAATACAAGTTTTTCTAATTTTCCATTCTTGCCATATTGCCACCAATTCCAGAATTCATCAAATGATATTTAATTGTCTTTATTGATATCAACCACTGCCATTAACTAATTACTAATATTAATACTTTATCCACTTCAGCTTGAGTTAATTCTTAATTCAATTGTTTAGCTATTGCAATCAACTCACCCTTATCTACAAAACCACTACTATCTTTATCAAAGGATTTAAACACTTCAAATAATTGGTTCTTACTTTCCCCTATCATATTAATAAAAATTATGTAATCATAAACACATCCTGTTGCTGTTCAGTCAGCTAGTTATACAATTACTTTGTTAAAGAAATAATTGAAATGTAACAAAATAATTCTCCTATTAAACTTAGAATTGGAAGAAAGTAAAACAATTGAAGGTGTATCTGTTGGTTTAGAGGGAAATAGTTTATACTCATGGAATATAAGTTTTGCTGGGCCATCTGACACCCTCTATGAAGGAGGATATTTCTAAGCACTTATGAAATTTCCAGAAGATTATCCAAATTCACCTCCTACATTCAAATTTTTGACTGAAATGTGGCATCCTAATAGTAATAATTATACGAAACTAGTATACACTGATGGCAGAGTATGCATATCTATATTACATGCATAAGATGAAATGAATGATTAGGAACCTCCAGAGACAAGGTAAGCATATTTTCTATTATTTAAGATGGAGACCTATCTTAACACCAGAGGATGTATTAATATCAATTGTATCCATGTTAAGTGAGCCGAACATCAATTCACCAGCAAATGTTGATGCAGGAATTTAATTCAGAGACAAACCAGATGAATACAAAAGAAAAGTTAGAAAATTAATAGATAAAGCATTAGAAAATTTATGACTGTTATATATAAAACAATGCATTAAAAAAAGTCATTTCATCTCCATTTTTTAGTCAAAAATCGTTTAAGTTACAAAATAAATTAAGCATTGAATTTTTCAGAATCATTATCTGTATAACTTAGATCCAATGTGTTTATAAAACTATCAATATTTCTATATATATTGTAATTCTTGGTTTCAGGACATTGTAAGAAATAATATTATGGATTACCATAATAATGGCATTTTTTACAATAAATTTCTCCTTATGATGTTATCATAAGTGGACATTAACAAATATGAAACTATTGCTAGCTGGTCTTATGATAACATTTACTATCATAAGGACAGAATGAAGCAAAACTAACTAAATGTAACTCAATTGATATATCAAGTATCTCTTACGGTTTATTTTAAATCCACTACATTTAACAATTTGCTTGCAATGTACTCCAGAAATCAGAAGTTTATTAATTCATGGATAGGGTAATCAAATGCTACCAAAAAGATTAGAAAAAATCTTAATATGTTCTAAATTTATTCTTTTATCTATTTTATGCACAATAAAAAGAGTAGTCTTAAATATTTTAGAAAAATGAACATTATTAACACATAACCTCTCCTCTTGTGTTTATGTATAGCTAGTTATTACATGTATGAAGTTAGACATTAACTTAAGCTTAACACAAACATTAAGGAGGGCAAACACATTTTAATGGTATTGCAGTCTTTTTATCAGCAAAACATGAATTTTTATAAAATGAATTCACTGAACAACTTTTATCACCATTTTTAGGACTACCTTAATTGAATTAGGATGTTAGAATTGAGCCTTACTTTACAACAGGTTAATGATTTAAGTGATTATCAGATTTTTATGGATATTAGTAAAGCAAAAAGGATTATGCTGCTGTATCCCTTTGAACTGGTGGTGTGTTAATATCTTGATGTTCTTTTGGAGGTTTTAAAGTTTCTTTATGATGATCAGAATATATCCTTAACCTTGATAACTAAATAGTATTAGTTTTTTTTAACATAGCATTATGTTTCATTGAATTTCTTCTTGTTAATTATAGTGTATTTTAAGTGTTTATCGATGATAGTTTAGCCATCTATTAAATCTGATGCAAATCATCAATATTATCTTTTTAATAGATATTATACTTTCTGTTGGTTTCTATAATTGTAAATAAAGACTTTATCAAACTATCATTAAGCTTCAAATAATCTTGAATCTCTATTTCACGTTGATCTTAGTTTTCTTTCATTATAGTTTATATTAAAGTAATGTTATTTTTTCTGATCTTTTCTGAACCATTAATTTCACTCTATATTGCTTGCATTTCTAATAATATATTTTCTGTTTCGTGTTACGTAGTCCTAAGGAGTGTGATAAACGTATTTAACCTCTACAACAAAAGTTATAAGTGAGTCTCCTTTGGATTATTGTTTGTAATTAATATTAAATTATCTTCTATTGATTTAAGCTATTAGAAAATTACTTCGAAAGAACTATGAAGACTGGATATTTTTTATTTGTTTGAACCACCTAAATAATCAAACAGAATTGAAGTAGTTGGTTTGAAGATCTCCTAAAATAACAATCCATCAGTTAATGTTTACTTTACTAGCAAAGCATGATGATTAATTTAACCACCTTCGTGATCAAACTAAACAAATAATTTTCTTTATTCTGAATATAAATTTTCATAAAATTACAAGTATTCTTTCTATTTTGTTAAAAGTAAGGATAAATTCTAATTTTCCGTAAGTTCATACTCTTTCATAATCTTTTATACTCTTTTTTCATTTTCCATCTTATTTTTTTTCAATTCTTTCTATTTATTTTTCAACTCTTTCTCAAACTGCTGTTGATTTAAATTGATTGCCTTCTAGACACTTTCCTCTAATTATTTCGAAAGATCTGACATTTTGTTTTATCGTTCCATCATATTTTGCATTAGTGTTCGAAACTCATCCTCAAATATATCTTTTTAAAATTCAGTGTCTATAATGGTTTTCTAAGAATGATTCATAAGGATTAAATTTATATTAAAAAAATCATTTCCATCTTTTGTTCAGGTTTACTATTAATTACTGAAGAAATTAATTAAGCTCAGGCTTGTCTTACCTGATTTATTATTTTAAATATGGATCAATTTGGAGAATAAATTCATCAGCACTCTAAAAACTATAATATTGACTTGTTTCCTAACATTGTATAAAATGAAATTATATAAACATTGAGTATTAGCAACGTCTACAAACTACATCACCATATGATGTTAATAGTAATGGTGTATTACATGTACTATGTATTTGAATTAAGAGTGGTTTATGGTTACAATTACTTTATTATGGACAACTTGAGTGGAATGGAACACTAATATCATCTACTCTTAATGCAGGTAATCTAGGTGAACCACCTCTCCATTTATATTTACAATTAACAACAAAACCAATCCAAAATTCTACTATTGATTGATTCAATGTTAAACTTATTAAATATTTCCAAAATGATCCGACAAAATCATTAAAAGTCTTAAATTTATTCTTTGATTTGTTGAATTAGCAATAGAAAAGATTTTCCCCTACAAAAGTGGATGTTTGACATGCCTAACACAATATGTCACCTTTTTAATTGATGTAGAGTGGATTGTTGCAACTATGCAACTGAGAATACACATATTATTGACAATTACATTCTGGTGGGCAACTACATTTTAAAGGTAAAGCAGTCTATTTATCTGAAGATAATTAACTTCTGAATCCAGGAGATTGAGATGATGATTTGAAATTTACAATGAAAGAGGAATTATTATTTTCATCTGTTTTTATTGATCCTATTTTTTCTACAGCAGGTTTCCTTTTGTAGTATAATTGTTTTCCATAACTTAAAGGTGTTTCTTCTTCGTTTTCATTTTTTTCATGAATTGTCTTTTTAAAATTATTAATAATACTGATCCTTTATAGGGATGTAAAATTTGATTTTTTAGGATCTGGTGTCATTGTTGAATATTCAAGTGATTACCTAAATTATCCTATACTGTTATTTAGACTCTAAATTAAGGAACTTGACAATATAATCAATCTTTATATATTTTCTTCATAATCTTTTAGCTAAGTTGATTGTTGCGTACTAATTTGATTGAAAGCTTTGACGTTTTTTTCTGTTTCTCCTTTTTGAAGTTGAAGAACTGAGATTTCCTAATTTTTTTATTCTTCTAATTTTTATTAATTATTCAATAAAATTTATCTAATATTTTTAAAGTTTCTTTATTTCACCAAAAAATCAGACTAAAGATCATAGAGCTATTATATTAAATCGTGATTAGTTTACTAAATTTGTCTCAACTATTATTTCAGTGTACTTATTTTTTGCATCAGAATTATTTGAATCTCTGATTTCTCACCTGAGTTTAGATTATTAATGCGTTATTCAGTACCTTCAATTTTTTAAATTAGAAGAGATAAGTATTAATTCAAGTGTGTTATTTTTGAATGTTACTTTGTATGCACATTAGGTGATTTAAGGGCGAGGAATGTCTATTAATTGATACACTCACTCTCTCTAGCCAACTCAAAATCTGTTAAGGATTGTAAAATAGTTGAAAATAATGATAAGTATTCATTATTTTGATTTTCTTTGGTCACTAATTCTTCAAGTTTAATATGTTCAGCATTTATCATGTCATATTATTTTTGAAAATGAAGGAATATATTGATTACATTATTCTTTAACTCTAATTCTAGAGATTAATACTCAGTATCCTATTCTTATTTTTAATCCTCTGTCCTCTATTAAAGCTCCTGTAACTCTAGTTTTTTTTGTAGTATTTCATCATCATATTTCTGGAGACAGACTTTGATAATTTTTAATGCCAGTTCATTTTATTGTCGTCTAGTCTCTGTATGTGTTTTATATTTATCCTTGATGTTAATGATAAGCTTTTTTAGGTCCTCTTAGTAAAGTTCTTTTTAGAAATCAAGATCTAAGATATATCGTGTACTTGGTGATTATTGCATGTTTAAGTATTATTATTATAGTTGAAATCTAAACAATATTAACTGAATAATCATTTTGTACTACTATTGTCGAACCATTCTCTAAGAGTCTCTGGGCAATGTTAGGCTGATATGCCTCCATTTTGTTTATTGAGTTCCTCATCATAAATAAAGCACGTCAAGACAGCATCACAAGCCATTTAGTAGATACTCATGAACAATATGGCAACCATATATGCTATTATGAAACATACTATGGAAGGAACAACAGGTGAAGCAAGATCAGTTTTGTAAGGATCAACATAGATGAATATTTCATAGGCAAATAATACCGTTGCAAAGCTAATAAATAATTTTCCGACCTTTAATAGATTTATAAATTACAAAAGTAAATATACTGCCCATTCCAGATACTAAAGTATATCTCATAGTATTAGACCATATTGATTCGAAAGCATCCTTTGCTGCAATACAGAAGCTTTTTCCAGTCAATGCAATTTATATGTATGCATTTTTATTCAAAAATTCAATGAATCTTTCAAAGCAGCCAACCAAACATGATAAACAATCGAGTAAACATTTAGTACATTTATTGTTACCAGCCATTTTCTTATATTGATATTTGGTATATTCAAGCATTATTCTAATAAATTATATGACTGCCAATAAAAATGACCCAAATGCAAGTGAACCCAAATGAAAACGGAATGCCCAATAAATTGATTTAAATAGATTTCCAGTATATGATTAACCAGGTCCTTAATTAAAATACCATATGCAAACTGAACATCCTAAAATAAATTGATTTAAGGCAAGCAAGAATGCTTATTTCCATAATCCACCAAACATAAAATAATAAACCATATTTCTGGTTGTATTATTGAATGTAACAGTAGCAAATGGTGTACTTCCATCTCCTTTTATATCACCCAATCCAACAACATAACTAAAATTACAATATTCATTACACAACACTAACAATCCACCAAACCCAAAATCCTCCCAAAATAATACCAATTACAGGGGGAACAATCATAACTGAAAAGTTATCTCTAACGTATAGGGTAGCTGTTTTAATGATTCCTATTGCTAATCTTATTTTATTAAAAATGCAAATGAAGGCAATAACAGACAATCCTATCCATACTACTTCAATAATGAAAATAATCTCCAAAGCTTTTGCATTATCTGCTGCATTTGTTTATCCTGCTGTAGATTGCAATGAATCACTAATTCAACAATATAAATACTTTTAATAATATTGATATTATTTGTATGTATAAGCTGCAAGTACACAAATACCAACAAAATAAAGTAAAATAGAAATCCAAACAAACAAACCACCAAGGAATCTTAATATTATCATATAGATTAATCTAAATATATATAATTCATACCCTAATCCAAAAGCAATAAAGAAGGAGGCCAATATAATGTATTTTCCTGTACTCAAATCATATAGCCAACCACTTAGTTTATTTAAATCAACTGCACTACTAAATGAATCAGTTTAGTTTAAAATTGATAATACAGTAGATGGATAGCAAGCTCTAGCAAATAATGCTTCACTTGGATATAAGCATATCCAACTCTTTGGATTCATTGCTGATGATGTTATTGTACTTATATATGTAGACATTGATGAAGGGGAAGTGAAATCAAAAGTGGCTGAAGTATTTAGGTTAACTTTTGTGCAATCTCTTGGACAAGTAGTGATATTCTTATTAACAGAACAACTAATAGTGTCTGATGTTGAATTCGGACATCTATCTACACATACTGTTTAATTATAGTAAGAAGGACTAACAATAGGGAAGTATAATAATCCATATCCTGGAAGATCTAAACCACAAGCCTATCCTATTCATTTACATCAATTTATACCATCAGAATCATATGCTGCAACAATTCTATCAGGTTTACCAAGTGAATAACCAGTAATTGCTATATACCTATGATATTGAAAAAATAACTTACCACATAAATATGAATGATGCTATAAAAAGTAAACAACAAAGAATATCAGTACATCCTCTATCTTCTATAGGTCCAGATGAGAGTCTTGAATCTATAGGTTTTGCTTGTTTTTCAGATGAAATATCTTAAACTTTCATAAGTATGATAAAGTAATTATTTTAATGTCAACTAAATTAAGAGACTTAATAAGAAATATTAGGGCATGCAAAACAGCAGCTGAGGAAAGAGCACTCATAAAAAAGGAATAAGCTCTAATTAGAGAATCATTCTCTGCAAATGAATCAGAATATAGACCCAGAAGTGTTGCCAAGTTGCTATTTATTTCAATGCTTGGTTATGATACAGATTTCGGATAAATGGAATGCTTAAACTTAATTACAGCAAATACTTACAACGAAAAACGTATTGGATATCTAGCTTTAACACAATTATTCAATGAGAAGAGTGAAGTACTAATGATGGCAACAAATAGAATCAGAATCGATTTAAATAATCAATCCAATTACACAGTATCTTTGGCCCTTATGGCCTTAAGTGAGGTATGTACAAGTGAAATGTGCAGAGCATTAGCAGGAGATGTTTTGAAACTATTATAGAATGGAACAGCTTATATTAAAAAGAAAGCAGCTTTAGCTAGTACTAGAATAGTGACACGTGTTCCTGAAAAAATTGAAGAGTTTGCTACAAAGGTTGAGATATTATTAGAGGATAGACATCATGGTGTATTAGTGGCTGCATTGTAATTAACATAGCATATGTTACAAATATAACCAGATTTAAAAGCTAGATTTCAAAAATTTGTGTCACCTATGGTTAGAATATTCAAATCTATTTATTCAACATATTCTGCAGAATATGATATTGGAGGTGTTTCTGATCCATTCTTATAAATTGAGATTTTAAAATATTTTAGATTAATGTGTTAAGGAAATGTATAATTATCAGGAGAAGTATCTGAAATTTTAACATAAGTTGCAGCAAATACTAGTAATGCTAAAAATTCAGGTAATGCTGTATTGTATGAATGTGTAAAAACCATTTTTGGTATTGAATCTTCAAGTACTCAAAAAACATTAGGTATTAATATTTTAGGTAAATTCCTTCAAAATAAGGATGCTAATAGTAAATATATATCTTTATTTATGCTTTAAAAGGTACTCAAACATGATTTACCATCTGTCTAAAAACATAAACAAACTATTTTAGAATGTTTGAAAGAGAATGATAATTCAGTTAAAACATTAGCATTAGATTTATTATATATGATTACTAATGAAAGTAATATTAGAAGTGTAGTAAAAGAGTTATTAAACATTTTATTAAATTTAACAGAAGAAGATGCTGAATTCACTAAAGAATTGACAAATAAAATATGCTCTATAGTTGAGAAATATGCACCATCAAGAAGATGGTATGTAGATACATTCATTAAAATATTAATACTTGCTGGTAACTATGTTGAGGAAGATTCAAGTTCATCATTGATTCATTTGATTATCGGAACACCAGAACTACAGAGTTATGCAATTCATAAATTATTCTTTTCTCTTTAAGAGAATCTGAATTAAGAAGGATTGGCTAGAACAACTGCTTATTGTATTGGAGATTTTGGTCATTTACTCTTAAATGGAGAAGCTACAGCTATAGATAATACACCAATTTAGATAACAGAAGAGGAAATCATTGAAGTTTTATCTAAATTACTCTATAAACAAAATCAAAAAGATGTAATCAAAGAATATGTATTATCAGCATTAATTAAATTATATCCAAAAATACAAAGATCATAAAGTACTATTTAAAAATTGATATCTTCTTAAATTAATTCAACTTCAATAGAGGTGTCTAAAAGAGCTTCTGAATATTTTGGATTATTAGATTTATAATGGGATGATCATAGAGTTGGTATTTGTGAATAAATTCCTCCAAGTGATATACACAAAGCTATCTATGAAAATAAACCAATAGGAGATGTTGAATTAGATGAATATCCACCAACAAAAGCAGAATTAGAATAAGCCAAAGTAGCACCACCTGCTTCAGATAAAAAAGAAACTACTTTATTTGACATTGATAATCTTATTGGAGGAAATGAATCTTAATAATAATCATAAATTTCATAAGCTACAACCTAATTACCTGCAAATTTATTTGATCCAATGGATTTAATTGGCAATTCTAATCATTAACCATAATAATAACAATAACAATAATTAACAGATCAATTATTTGGTTTAAATATTAATCAAACTCCTCAATAATCAAATATTCAGAATTTATATGGTTAAAATTTAAATCTACTTCAACCATAAGTATAAATGCCTCCTCCATAAATGTAACCACCTCCTGTCTAATAACCAATTTAAGTAAATTAATTACCAACAAATTTATTTGACTTTAATTTGGCTCCTCCTACATAATAACAAACTTAAGTACCTCTTCATGCTTAACCAGCTAATTAAGTGCCATAATTTTTAGCCTAACAAACAGTAGCACCTCCTGTATTTTAGTAATAACAAAAAACATAATAAGCTATAGCCTTTGATGATGGTGCATTATAAATAGAATTTAGAGCAGTAAAGGTATTTTATTGAATAAACTAGGAATCAACTGATTTAACAAATATAACTGCATATTTTAATAATAAAACAGCAAGTGCAATAACAGAATTAGCATTATCAGTTGCTGTATTAAAATACATGAAATTACAATTAACACCTCCAAGTTCATCCACAATACCAGGTAATTCAGCAGGATAAGTTTTTTAAGTAAACAATTCTATGAACATTAGACATTAAAAGTAACCAATTCCAATCAAGGATAGAAAGGCATTGTTATGAAGATTAAGGTGTCCTATAAGATAAATGGATTACCAATTGATAAAGAAGTAACCTTCAATAAGTTTCCATAAGATTATTGACATATTGAATTTTAAAAAATAAATTAAGCATTTCAACCACTGGTATACTTGGTGACTGCCTTGGTTCCTTCAGAGATAGCATGTCTGGCCAATTCTCCTGGGAGTAACAACTTGACAGCAGTCTGGATTTCCCTTGAACTAAGTGTTCTTCTCTTGTTGAATCTCACTAATTTGCTGGCTTCCAATGCAATTCTGTCAAAGATATCATTTATGAATGAATTCATAATGTTCATGGCCTTTCTTGAAACTCCAATTTCTGGGTGTACTTATCTCAAGACCTTGTAAATATAAAGTGCAAAGGTTTCTTATCGTCTTCTGGCCTTCTTCTTGTCATCAGTGGTCTTCTTGGCCTTGACGGTCTTGACTGTCTTTTTAGCTTCTGCAGCTGGGGATTTTGATGGTGCCATTCTTTTTTTAATATTCAAATTAATTTCTCTACAGCACCATTTCTATTTTGAAATCTCAATTTTGATTGGTTAATTAGGGATATTGAGGGATATTTGTACTTTTTATGTACTACCGTCACTATAAATAGCATTCCCTTATCCATGATTACCATCATTCCTCATATCCACTATTATAGAATCATTTACATAATATATACAATCATATAATAATCATTATTTTTATTACATCTCTTGCAATTTATTAATATAAACATATCTCTGAAATTAAGCAAAAAAGTCCAAAAACATAGACATTAAACATATACTTCCTGCTCTCTTTTATGCCTTAACAAATTATCCTTAATTAATTATAGTCATTCCTGTATAAATTAATGCACAATTTACTGCTCCTGCAGCTGTATTCGTCACCCAATATTAATCAATTCCATAATTTCTTATCAATAATCCAGTAGCAATCTCATTTAATTAAACATGCGCATAGCCTGCCAACACACCAAATCCTAGATATTTGTTTCCTTCAATAAATTTTGATTTATGTCTTTGCATTGCTAACCCAATCCCATAAAAACACCCACAAAAACCCATGATTAGAGTGTGTGAGAATATTCGATATTGAGAGGAGGGTCTCGGGAATAGATATAACTCATATAATTGTTGTGAGTCGAGATTGGGCATCTATTTTCGCAAATCCCTAAACATTAAATATATTTTAATGCTTTTTAGATAAAAGGAAAAGGTACCAGATATTGGACGTAACAATTTTAGGGAATTTATGAGACGTGAAGATGACTCCTGCTAAGTCACTTAATAGAAATTACCTAACTTCTAGGAATCAAAAAGCAATATAAGCTCAATTAAGTATGTAACTCTCTAATCAAGTAACACTACTCGAATCTTGGATGGTTCATTGAAAATGTTGGGTAACACATGGGACGCTTAACACTTAGGCACATTCTTATAAAAAAGTTAATTTGCAACATTCGGAGGAAGAACTGTCAAAGAGGGAGAAATCAATCTCAATACGGGGACCAAAAATTCAAGCTATTATTTTAGGAGCACATAACCTCGACTCATAGATGATAATGTTGACTATTTCCATTAACACCCCATAAATCATCTAATTACCTAGCATCCACTACAATCTACGAGTCAATCGTTTGTTAAAAAAAAACTTTTAGAAATACCAGAAAAGTAATTTGATGAAACAAAGATCAATTATTTGACATAGCCGCAATTAAAACGCCCTGAAGATTATCGTAAAGATCTCAAGGAGGCCAAAGAACACCAAGTTAAATATCATCAGTGGCGTTCAGAGTTTTAAGATGTGAATAGAGCATTCAGGAAGGCTAAACAAGGGTTTAAGTCTGGATTATTTGCCCTGGACAATCCCATCAATGAAAATACAGAATTGTATAAGGAAGAGAATCTAAAAATTAAGTAAAATGAAGAGCAAAGAAAAACTCAAGCAATGAAACGTTTTAAATGTATTTTAGTGATTTAGACTAGCTTTGGAAAGATTTAATTGTAGCAATCCATCACTTGAATTTGATAATGTGAAACACATTGAAAATAGACCAAATCCTCATGACCCAGTATTGTAGGGTGGAGCATTCCCATCAAGAAATTTTGAATTAAATGATTAATGGATGAAGAAGAGAGCCATAGATTAATAAGTAGATACAAAGAATCGAATATTTGGAAAAACAGATACAGACTTAAAAATCAATATTAATAGGGCATAATATTTGAGAGAGTAAGAGATGAGAGGAAGAGATTACAATGCAATTACTCTAACAAAGGATTGATTTTTTAATTAAATAAATGTTAACTGATTGTGATTTTTATTGCAAGCAAAGTATTACTGAATTACAGGCATAATTGGCTCATAAGAAAAAAAAGATTTAAATTCTCAAACAAGAAAAGAATTCTATGCTAAATAGAATTGATGAACTCAATGAGAAAGTACATGATTAAGCTGAAGAATTCAAAAAATATAGATTAAAGTTTCGTGGTTTGGAAAAAAATCATACTCATGTATGTAATGGATTAAATGTTAGTTAAAATATTAGAATGAAAATCTTAAGAAGGATTAAAGTCTTGCAAATGAAGCAATTAATTTATATTAAAAAGGATTCAAAAGAGATGAATTCAAAAAACATGAACGAACTATTGCATAATTATAAAGCGATATTGTTAAATTATCTACAGCTTTAGAAGAGCATAAAATTGTAAGAGAATCTAATAGCGAAGAACTAACAAAATAATTAATATACATTAATGAATTAGAGAATTAATTAAAATAGTATCAGACTATGAATGAAGCTGATCAATTGAAATTTCATAATTAAGAACTTTATTAAACTGTAGAGGATTTAAATTCATAATTATAAATGATAGGACCACAAAAAGATTAAGAATATGGATAATAAATTTAAGAATTGTAAACTTAAAATGAATTAACTTAAATTGAACTCAAAGAATAAAATCTTAAATTAACTTAATCTGAAAAAGCATTTCAATAGAAATTACTAAAACTTATGAATACTTTCAATAGTGCATATGAAGAACTAACAAATAAGTTCGGTGATAAATAAGAATACAGAGAAATATTGAGTAAACTTAAATTATCAAAGAAAGATATTGATTTAGAAGTTGCAAAGTAATTATGATTATTATTCATTAGAATAGAATCAGAAATAAATGTGTAAACCTGTGAATAGTTATAAAATTAAGTAGAAAACCTTGCAAATGAAAATGAAAATATAAAAGTTAGATTCTAATAAACATCTACAAATAAGGAAGCATTATAAATGAGAGAAAAGGATTTAATCTATTAGATCGAAAAACTACAACAATAGGTTGAAAAATAAAAAAACCTGAATGCTTAAAGATAAAAAACAATGGCTGAATAAGTACAAGCTTTACAGCGAACAAATAAGTAAATGACTTTTGATATGGATAAAATGACAAAAGAATTAGAAGATTTAAGAGCAGAAAAAGAAATTTTGTAGCAAACAATTTAAAGATAAGAAAAAAAGATCTAAACACTTTGTTTACAATCCTATAAATGAATATAATTAATAAATATTTTTCACTCATCTTTAACTTTATTACTTTTTTTCTCCTTTTAATATTCTTTTCCCAAATGACATTTTAAATTTAATGTTTATTCTAATTTTATTTCATAACTATCAGCATATGCAACCACTTTAAAATTGAAATCAGTAATATTTCTTTATTCAAATTGTGCAGGCATAATTTAGAATTAAACTTATTCCGAATCACTATGCTCAATTATTTATCGGCATCCAATAATTGAATTTCCATAAAAAAGTACAACATTCCATTAATTTTATTTCAAAACAGGATAAGTTTTACTCCTAATATATTGATCCACTAATCCTGTGATGTTGCATTTTATAATATAGAGATCGTCAGTTCTAAAATCATCTTCGGTTATAGTGTCTGATGCTGGTCTAAGATTAGCTGTCATTTTAGGAGAACCAGGATGTGGTAGGTTGGATTTATACTAATATTAGCAAATTAATTTACTTATATTATTTTAGGCAAGGCTACTATTTAACCAATTATTTAATCAGAAATTTCATGTATTTATTTAAGTTCTCCTTCAGCCCATAATTATTTTAAAATCTATAAGCATATTTCTAAACTCATTTATAAAATTCCAGGTGCGAATTCACATTTAATTGTTTCAAGAAAATCTTTTGTTTTGATTTCTTCACAATTTGAAATGGTCTCAATACATTCCTCGAATGTTTTATTTTTGCCTGCAACTATTCGCTCTGCAAGATATTTTCTATTCGCCATTAAAATTCCGTTTCCATCATATTTACCCATTCCTGAAAATGTTGTATAAAAGGTTATAAGGACTATTGAAATCAGAGTAATAAAGATTCCTGCTAATAGATATCCTTGATTTTCCTTTGAGACTGCAAATTCTGGGAGAGCTACTCCAATCTGAAATCCTTGTGGCCCATCTGGATTTCCATACTTTTTGCAGTTTGGAATCTTACGGGGATCTGTTAAACATTAATATGCCTTAGTCAATTAGTCAAAAATTTGTGAATACTTTTTGGTTTCCTATTGATGTTTATCAGGATGGAATTCTCTTGCCAACTATCTGTAAGCCTTTTTAATTTCATCTATGGGAGTGGAGGGCTTAACTCCTAAAACATCATATGGATCAAATCCCCTCATCAATCTGCTATCAGGTAATTATTAGTATGTGTTAATCAGTATCATTAGAGTGACAATCCAAAAAAACAATTTCCAATAGAAGCTCTTTTTCTTATAAAAGAGATTTCTTTGAATATCTATTTCAATAGCTTTCTAGGCAGTATCAGGAGCTTTTTTGTATTTCGGATTAAACTTCATTGATCTTAGTGGTTGCATAATAAGACTGTAAGTAAGTGGTATCAAGGCAACGATAAGAACAGAAATTGCAAAATACAGAAACGCAAAATCACTTGGATCAATTTCCGGATCACTCATTAATTAATTGAATTATGTAAAAGCTATTATTCTTAGCTTTAGCTGTGACATTGTTAAATGCATAGGGAGATGTTACATCAATCCCCTAAGTTGGTATTATGGATCTAATATATAGAATTTTATAAGGGACTTTTAGGTGCAGATCCTAAACAATACATTGAGACAGGTTATGTGAAATTACGAAACTTGGATGATGATAAATAAGTTGTAGGGGAGATGTTTTATCATATGTTTTTGAAATAAGGAACAATGTCATTAGATTAAATAAAAGAAGGTGACATTGTAGCTATTTGGTTGAATGGTGGTCCAGGGTGTTCTTCATAATATGGAAATTTCATGGAGTTAGGTCCCTATTAAGTTAGTGAGACTGAAAAAGACAAATTCAAAGTGAATGAGAGAGTATTTTATATTCATAAATAGCCACAATCTTGGAATTCAATTACGCATTAATTATTTGTGGATTAACCTTTAAGAGTAGGAATGAGTTCAGCAAATGGTGATTTCGTAGTCAAAGACACAGAAACAGCAGCTAAATATTTTGTCAACTTCTTACGTACCCTCTATACCAAGCATTCTATATTATAGAGAACTTAACTCTACATTATGGGTGAAAGTTTTGCTGGTCACTATATACCAGCTATCAGCATGTAAATCCTTATTCAAAAGTTAACATTGGTCAATTTCAAGGGAGTGGCAATAGGTGATGGCTGGACTAATCCATTTTAATAATTTGCTTACTATGCTTCATATTTATATAATATTGGAACAATTACAGAAAGATAATTTAAATTAATTTAAGCAAATGTTGCTTTAGGATAAAATGCTTTACTTGATGGAAATATGGAATTGGCATACAAACAATTTGATTTATTGAGTGATAATCAAACAATTGATATGGCTGGAAGAATAAATGTTTATAACTTTAGATAATACCAAGATTAGGATAGAGAGGACACCACCCATGAAAGATTCCTTAACTTTTATTTAAAATCTTAATTCAAAGCACCTGATTCTAAAATTAAATTTGAAGGATGTGATGATAAAACATATAATGCCTTTAGTTTAGATGTACCAACTAGTAGGAAAAGTGACATTGAAACACTTTTAAACAATAATGTGAGAGTGTTGTTATTTAATGGACAATTAGATTATATAGTAAATACTCCAGGGGCTATTGCTTGGATCAATCAAATTGATTGGCCTAAAATTAATTAATGGAAACGTGCTACAAAAGAAAATATAGTAGTAGATGGAGAAACATAAGGAACATGGAAATAGTATGATAATTTTATGTATGCAACTATTTATACGGCTGGCCATATGGTTCCTACTGATAATCCCAAAGGAGCGATAGCAATGATTGAAAAATTTTTAAAAGTATAGTGATTTATATTAATATAAATGTAATAATTTGATACAGAGTTTGGGAAAGTATTTTATTGTATTTATACTCTACATTAAAGGCAACTAATAAGTTTAGATAGAAAATCTAGATTGAAGGGTACATTTAAACTATATTAGATATGCTCATAACTTTTGATGATCGTATGAATTCATTGCTTAGTAATTTAACATAATACAATGAACAATAAGTATAAGAACATTTACTGATGATGGTGGATAAAAATCCTGATTATAATCCCTTTATTGATTCAGAGTAATCAGAAGAAAATTATTCAATAAAATCATCGCGAACTCTATAACAAAATAGATTAACGAAACCTAAAAAACTTGTATTAGAAAAGAGTACATTTCAACTTGCACAAAGAATGCAAGGTCCTTTGACTAGTCGAGCATAAAAACGAACTTCTACTTTAAAAAATGCATGAATATCCTCATAAATCTGAGTTTATATTATAATCATAATTTGTTGTTTTAATGTGTTCTTCTATTATTTCATCATTTAAATCTTCTATTCCTTCTGCTAAAGATTCTGTTCTTATAACTTATTCGTCTCCACCTACCACAAAGAAGAGATTTTAATTTCCTGTGAACTTTGATTAAAATGTCGATCTAAAAGCAACTTTATGTGATTATTCCATTATATGACTTACATCCTATTAAGCATCTTTTTATTAATGTTACATAATTTCAGATGTTCTTTGTTAATAATTAAAAATAAGCCAAAATTTAAAGTAATGATCATCATAATATTTGAATTTACTCTAAATTTTCTTTTTATATGAACTTTTTCCTTCCTCTGCTACTAATTGTTCATTTATTTCTCCAACCTTCTTTTTCTATTGCTGTTAATTTAAATTAGTCTTAATAAAGAATGGCATTATGGCACCAAGTAGTACAGTTGTAATAATTACCATAAAAAGTACAGTAGTTTTGATAATCTCGACCTAAAAGCGTTCATTTTGATTACTTGGATCACTGATAGTCAGTTTTGAAATCAAAGCATAAGCTACTGATCCTCTAATCAATCCAGCAAACCAAACAATATTCAATTCATAAATTGATAACTTAAATTTATCCTTTCCCTTTATCAAGTAGGTTATTCCTGATAAAAGAGCCATTGAAACTCCCCTAGAAAAACAGCAAATTAGTAATTCAAATAGTAAAAACGACCAACTGCATTTTGGTTACTCTATTGAGGAATCATTCATGTTTTAATATCCTGACATTATCCATAGTGAGATTCCCAAATAAATATAAATAAAGGCTTCACAAACTAATGATAATGTTGATATGGTTATTCTTATTATGATAAAAATATACTTCGATGTTACTGATCCTAATGTTGATAGATTATAAATATTGTAATAAGCCATCAAAGCCCCTGTTGCAAGAACTGATAATACCCCACTCAAACCAAGCAACTCACACACTGTGAAGCTTCCATATCCAATATAGATAATAAGAGCAACTTCAATTATTACAGATTCAGTGAGATATCTTAAATATTTAAATAAAAGTGCAGCCATTATCCCAAAAGCTAATCCTACTAATAAACTACAAAAGAATTCCATAAGAAACAATAAAAAGAACTCAAATGAAATTGCAAACAAGGTTTCATGTTAACCTGAGAGCAACTCCACAGAAATAAATAAAATGATAGAAACAGCATCGTTTACCATTCCTTCACCAAAAACCACACTAAACAGTTTAGGATATTTGTTTGGTTTGATCATTGTTAGACCAGCCACACTATCTGTAGCACAGATAGTTGCAGAAAAAATCATAATTTATTGAGTAGTCAACCTAATGGAGTCATCACTTCCCCAAATATAGATTAAATCTTAATTATAGAATAATTTACCACTATCATTAATTAAAAAGGTAAGCCCAAAAATTATTATAAAAGTCACCAATGTACCAAACATTCCAAACAGGTTGATATACAAAAAATTATCAAAGAACCTAATCATTATTCAAAGTACCTTCTCTTATTCAAATTGTAACCACCTGCAAAAATAATGATCGGTAATAGTATGTAAAAAAAGAATGATTCATTGAATTCGTACTAATTAAATTTCATCATACAATGTAATAGAGTGTTCCCTTATAGATATATGTGAATATTCCTCCTGCAATAATTCCTAAAATTATCCCTAATCCTGTTTCATGTATAATATGGAACTATTATATACATGTATGAATACATGTTTGTGTTCAAAATATGATCCAGATAGGGCATAGATAAATAAGATGATTATGATAGTGAAGGAAACTATACCAAAAGATGTTTCTGACATATAAATAATATTAATGTTAGATTAAATCGAAGAATCCTTGGAGATCTCTAGCCCTAATAGAGCCGCTTAACTAAGTTCGCATCATTTCTTAGCACTATAGATCGCCCTCCTCATGTTCGGAGTTTGTTAACTCTAAAGAGAAATTCAAGAAGTTTCGGAGATTCTCCTGAAAAATCTATCACAATTTACTGGTATGACTCTCAACAGAATGTGACACATGAATTTAATTAAACTTTTTCGGAAACCCTCACACTTGGGGATATTTGTAAATGGTGTAATTTGTAAGTGACCTCATTAACAAAATCTCTAATCAATGAAGAAGAGTCTACTCTCTACTTACCAAAGAAAAAATAAGGCAAACCAAATGAAGACTTTCCAGGTAACCATCATACAATTATTCAGCATTTAGAAATGAAATGCAAATAAAAGACTGTGATTAAACTAAATTTGCTTTAAAAATTACATTGTTAAATATTAAAGAGTAAACTCCTCCAAAAATTGAAAAAAGAGCCTCCTATAACAATTCCTTAAACAAAAGTAAATCGAATGAAAAAAAAGTCTCTATTAGTGAGTAGAAGAAAAAATAAAAGAGCATTTTCTTTTGCTTTTGTTATAGTGGTGAATGAATATATAAATAACAAAATATAATTAAAAATACATTTACTGTTAAAATTTGAATAAAATGGATAAGCAAATGATTTTTAGTTTTCAAACCCACAAACCCAAAACCAGGGAGCAAGTCAAAAAAATTGAATATTTTCAATAAGAATTATCACAACTACAAGAAATATCAAGATAATGTAGATCCAAGAGTTCAACCGATATGCATAGCATTACAACTGCGGATAGTAGGCAGTATTAGGGTTATTGTGAAGAGGTTTCAGCCTTCGTTTACCCCAAAAAGGATATTTTTGCTCAATCCCTCAATAAAATAACAATCAATTAATCGAGCAAAGAAACTTAAACCGACACTCCTAAACCAAAGTTGGAAGTTTTGCAAGAGTATGTGTTGTAATTGCAAATGCAAAAAGAAGAGATTTTCAATTAAATAAAATCTGTGAAAAAAGAAAATGGATACCTGTTAACTTAAAATAAATAGTATGAAATTGAATTAACTGCCCTAAAGAATAAAATTGCAGAAATAACGAATGAAAATACAGATAAGGAAAAATATTACTAATAAACTTTGTAAGAATAAAACTGGTAAATCATGCAATTAACTTAAGAGTTTTAATAATTGTACGAAAAATAATATTGTAATTCAGAACTCACTGTCTTAATTGCATCACTAACAACAAATGAATAAGATCATATACTTGCAGCTATTAAAGAAGCTATTAGATGCAATAGTAGAACAGATCGCCTATAAACAATTTAGGATTGGGTGCATGTTAATGATATTAAGGAGGAAATATTGTAATTGAAAAAATCTCATAATGATAAGCTTAGAGAAGTATAATTCAATATTCATTTAGCTTATGGAAAAAATCAAAATATTACAAAATGATCAAATTATTGAACCAGAACTCTTATCTACTTAAGAAAGCTTGCAATTAGTATCGAATATACTATATCGAGCAATTAAAAGCAATGAAATGCTAACTTTGATTAAATCAAATTAGAGACTCTATACATTAATAGAAGATTTGTCAAATAAATTGAAATTTAGACTTGAGCATTCTAACTATTCACAATAGCATATAAGGACTTCTTCATCCTTATAGAAAACTGACTTAAATTCAACAAACAAAAAGTTTTCAATAAGAAAACAATGAATTAATTTATTTTATATTCGAATTGTAGTATTGATATTTTAACATAGAATTAAATTATGAAAAAAAATAAAACTCCATAAAGAAAGCATCAAAAGTAATCAACAAAATTATTAAAAGTGGAAATCGGTTGTATTGCTGCCGATATTGTATTTAAAGAAATGAAATATTAAAGCATTATAAATGATATTAATGGGTTTTAGTGTGTTGAAACTCCATTATTTATCCGATTAATATTTATTATCCCCATTCCTGATTGTTGTTTGATTTAATTTTTTATGACTCATTGAAGATATCTTGTTTCTTAACTCAGAAGTACACCTATTTAGGGATCCCGTGTTTTAGGGACATAAAACCTTTCAAACAAAACATTTCATATTTATGCATAAAATCTTACAATATTGTTTTTCATAATAATAAAATACGAATATATATTTTGACAATAAGATTATGTATTTAAGAGTTCCATGAGAGGAGATATATTTTTATAATTGATTGAGTTATTGAGATAGTCTCATAGTATAAATCCGTTTTTATTATATATTATAATATGTTAAAAATTGCTAGTGTGTTAGTGCTGGCATTAGTGCTAGTGCAATCGACGCAAAATAAAGGAACCATAAATGTGAAAGTTGTGCTTCCTAATAAAAATTATGCTCAAGCATCTGATTCTGCAATTGACAACCCAACAAAATTAAATGTGATGTAAGAAATGCCTACAGCTGCTATGTATTTATGCAATCTATTCAGTTTAGAAGCTTCTTATAAGCAGAAAGGTCTATTGATGTTTCGAAGTTAGGCGAGCAATCAATAGAAGTATGGTCTCAAAAATCTCTTGAAATTGAAAAGGAGCCTGAAAAGGCAGTTGAATAAGTTGAAAATATTGTATAACCTTAAAATGATTCGCAGGAAGATGAGAGTTTGAAGAAAAAATTATCAATTAAAGTAGACAAAAAGGAATCTAATACAGTTAACTAAGTTATTTAATCAGGAGTAGATAGCTAATTGAAGAAGTTTTCAGTTGCAGTTGGCAAAATTAATAAGTAAACAGACGATGTAAAAACAGATATTCAGGTTGATTAATCTAATATTGGTGAATAAGTAGATTAAGTAGTAGAATCACAATCTTCTCCATAAGATGTTAAGGAATTAGAAGCAGAAGTTGTTGATGATAAACTCTCTTAAAAAGAGGAATTAAAAGTAAATGAATAAGAGATTGATACATCAAATGAGTAAAAAGCTGATAAGTAAGATGCTAAAGCAGCAGAAGTTCCACAAATTAATCCAGAGGAAGTCCAAAAAACTGAGACACAGGTTAATACTGAAGTAATTCCAGAAGCTGAAACCAAAGTTAATTCAGAACCAATTACAGAAGTAGTTCCTGATGCTGAGACAAAAGTAAATCCAAAATCAACGAAAGAGGAAGTTTTAAAAGTAGAGGCAAAGGAGGATCCTAAGGTGATTCCAGAAGAAGTTTAAAAAGTCGAAACAAAGACTGAAAATGAAGCAATTCCGGAGGATGCTAAATAAGTTGAGACTAAAGTTAATCAAGAACCAACCAAGGAGGAAGTTCCAAAAGTTGAGACAAACGTTAACTCTGAAGCAATTCCAGTAGAATAGCCAAAAGTTGAGGTATCTGAACCAATTTCAAATGAAATTCCAAAAGAAACAAACGCGAATCCTGAAATTCCAGCAGTCGATACAAAAGCTGAAGAAATTCCAAAAGTCGAGGAAAAATTAATTTCAAAAGCTTCAGAAGTTAAAGAAGTTTAATAACCAGCCTAAGCTGAAACTGAACAATTATCTTCTAGTGAAAATTAAGCAGTTTCAAAATTATCCTCTTAAAATACAGTCGAATAACCTTTAGATTCAAAGGAGGAAGAATTTGTTATTTAAGATATTAAAGTAGAAGCAGTTCCTTAACCTTAATTAGAAAAGGATGAAACTTAGATAGTCATTAAATCTGATGAAGAGATCAAGGTTAAACCTATTGTACCAGAAATATAGAATGATTCATCTAATGATAGTGGCACTTAATAAGACGATTAAAAAGTGACAGATAATAGTAAGAAAAAAGGAAATAAGAAAGAAGCCAAAGAAGACAAGAAAGATAAGTCAAAATAATCATAATAACAATAACCAGTTTAATAATCATAACCTGATGGCTAACCTGAAACTACTAGCACACCTGATCAAGTTCCGACTGAATAAACAGCTGAGGAAGAGGAAAGCTCTCCAGACAATACAGGAGATTAGTAAGAGAACTCATCTACATAAGGTGAAGAGAATTCAGTTGTTGATACAACGACTGCAGGAGAAGAATAAGGATCTTCTGAAGAGGAATAAAATTAAGATTCTTAAAGTGAAGAATAAGAAGATTAAGGTGATTCTTAAACTGAAGAGTAATAATCAGAATAGGGAGGTCAAGAAGAATAATCTCAAGAAGATGAATCAAATGAAGAATAATCAAATGAAGATTAATAATCTCAAGAAGAATAATCACATGAAGAAAGTCATTCAGAAGAAAATCAAGTAAATCATTCTGAAGAAGATGCTTCACCAATACCTACTGACCCAGAAAATTAAGCAATATAATAATAACCATAAGTCCAGGTTGAAGAACCAAAGAAATAATTGTAAGCAGAATCACCAGATTTTATGATTAAAAAGAATTAATTGACAAAGAAATTAAAGAATATAGCAGAAAGTATGAAATAGGATGATAAACCTGCTGAAAATACTTTGTTTAGCTTAAATGTTTCTAATTTAAATCCAGATGAGGAAGTTATTATAATTAAAGATGCATCATAATTTGATAAAGAAGTATCACTAGAACATGAAAGTGGAATGGAATAAATTGTTCCTGATTAACAATTGATCGGTGAAGTTGTCTAAGTATAAGCTGAAGTTGAAAAGGTTGATTTAAGCATCTTCTCAAATGATAGATCTGATTTAATTCCTATCATCGTAGAAGATAGTGAAAATGAGAATTAAACTGAAATTGTTACTGAATCAATAAAGGATGTAACCGAAAAAGAATTAGAAATAATCTCAGATAATGTGAATTCACAATAGTTAATTTCTGATAAAATCGATGGGGTTTCTAATCATATTAATAAGAATAACATCATTTAAGATGATTATTAATTAGATTATGATTAATTGGAAACAGATGTAGTCGTAAATAAAGTTTTACAAAATGATGGTAATTCATTTGAAGATTTCCAATCATAACTTGATGAATTATCAGATTAATTGGATAATCTCTCCTTCCAACCAGAACCTGTGCCTTAAGAAACATAATAAAGAGTAGATACATAAAGTAGTTCATCATCTGATGATTAATAATATCTTACCATTTAAACTAACAATGATTAAGTGGTTTAGAGCAGTTCTGATGATGATTATTATTTTGAAGATTTAGACAACGAACTTGATTAAATAATTTAATAATAAGCAGAAGTGAGTGAATAATAAGAATAAAATAAGTAATAGGAAATAAAATAAGAAGAAGTTAAAAAAGAAGAAATTAAAAAAGCTGAACCTTAAGTTATTAATGACAAATTGGAAGAAAACATTGATGATTATGATCTAAATGACTATGAGGATATAAATGTAGAGTAATCAGATAACACAGTTGAAAACAATCCAAAAACTCAAAATGATTAAAAAGTTGAAACTGAACCTGAAGTGATTACAAATTCAAATGAAGAACCTTAAGAATAAGAAAACTTAGATGAATTAAATGATGATTACTTGGAAGTTGAATAACCATCAGTTGATGATAATTCCTAAGAATAAGATGTTAACACTGAATTTGACAATGATTAAGTATAAAATTCAAATGATGGACTTGTTATTGATAAAGGAGATTATCAAGATATTTATGAATCTCATAATAACAATATTGACACTGCTGATGATTATGATTTTGAATTCTAAGATGATTAGCAAAAAGAATAAGTTGATAATTAAGAAATTGTTTAAGAGAAAGAACCAAAAGTATAACAAGAAGTAGTCTAATAAGCAGATTAAACTATTGTTGAATAAGTAAGTGAAGATAGTAGTAAAGTAGAAGTTGTTTCTCCATCTGAAGAGCCATAAATTGTTGTTGATTAAAATGCTTAGGAAGATGTTAAATAGGAATAATAACCAGATCTTCAAGAGTAATAAGAAGAAACAATTCAAAAATAAATTCAGGAATAAGCTGAAGAATAAGAAAATGAAATAGTATTGGACTCTTCTGAAGATGATGTTAAACAATAAGATGACATTCCTAAAATATAACTTAAAAAGAAATAGTTGATAAAAAAAGAAGTTGTAGCTTCGATTAAAGAATAGGAGAATGTTATTTCCACTGATGATATAAATGCTGATGGAAATGTGTAAGATGATGTTGTTGAAGTATTTTAAGGTGAGTAATAAGAGAAGAGTTAAGAGGAGGGTTAGAGTCAACAAGAGGATCATACTCAACAAGAGGATCAAACTCAACAAGAGGATCATAGTCCAGAAGTTATTGAGAATTTAGAAGACTTAAAGGATTGTATTGAGAATGATGAAGATGAGCATACTGTTTAAAATAAGGAAGAAAAGGAAAAATAACCAGAGGAGAAAAAAAAAGAGGAAGTTAAACCAAATATTCATAAATTATCATTAAAGGTCGATTAAATAGAATAGTAGAAATCATAAGAAGGAAAATCTTTGACTCTTGAATCAAATGATAAATAATCTAAATTCGAATAACAACTACATCAATAAATTATTAATAAAAAATAAAAAGAAAAATAATAATTGACTCATGAAGAATAATTTGAATAAGTAGTCAATGAGCTTATTAATGGATTAGAAAGCTTCAATAATTAGAAAGTTGAGAATAGGGAATAGGAAAAGGTCATCTCATAAAAAATTAAATAAGATGTATAGGAATTAAAGAAGATTCATGGAATTGATGAACCAATCTAAAAGAAAGAAATCAAAACTGAAAATTGTGAAAAGGAACCTTAGAGTGTCGATGATTACATTGAAGAATACTATAAAAATAAGGAATTCTAATAAAAAGTTGAAGAATTACTAAAAAGTCAACCAAAAGCAGAAGAGCCAAAAGTAGCTACTGGAGACAGATATTATTTGGATAAAAATAAGCCAGTCAATTAAGCAGTGAGTGATTACGAAAAGGAATTAGATCAACGTAAGTAAGAAGTCTTGGAAAAAATTAAGAATGACCTTCAAGTGAAGAAGGGAAGATTCCAAAATAACTAAAAGGCTGACAACTTGTCACCCTATGAATTCGAAAGAATTTATTTGGATTGGTAAAAGAATAAATAAGATATCGTGTCCAGTATGTTACAGCATGCTTCATCTGCTGAGTAACCATTGGAAGTATCTGAGGAACCAATTGCAAAAGTAGAGAGAGTCTCTAAGAAGGAGGAGGTTGAATTAGAAATTAAGGAATTATTTTCTAATTATAAAGGCGGCAAAAAAATGAGAGGTACAAATATTGTTAACTTAGATGATGAAAATGAAGAATAAGAAAAATACAGCTTTTTATCTGTGAATCAAAAAGTAAAGAAAAATCTGAGAAGAAACAAATAATGATGTCACAATATAAATAAATATTATAAGCAGTCCTTAATTAATTAGATGACAAATTTTGTTACAGCATCTAATTATAAAAAATGCATACTAAAATTAAAATATTCCAGTTCCATATTATAATTTTATTATGAATCATAATCAAGTACTAAGTCGATTATCTTGCAAAGAAATCAACAACTACAATTTTGTGAAGATGCTGGGTGTCGGATCTTATAGTGAGGTCTTTTGGGGGAGAAACACATCTAGCGGATAAGAAACTGCCATCAAAGTCATAGATAAAGTATTCTTGGCTAAGGTATAATTCTTAAATATCATTAGTAAAATAAAAGTCATCTAATTTATTTGGAACAAAATGCTCTTATGTCCATAAATCATCCTGGCGTCATCAAATGTTATGCTACATATGAATCAAATTCGAAATTATACCTTTCCCTAGAATTGATGAATTAGGGCACATTCAGAGAATTCATTAAAGGTATATATTAATGGAATTATGTTAGGGAAATAATTAAGCGCCAGAGAAATTCAATTTTATGCTGCTCAAATGGTTGTAATTTTAGAGCAAGTCCATAAAAATGGGATTGTCCATAGAGATATAAAAGTATCTTTTCATACTAATTTAGCCTGAAAACCTTATGATGACCAAAGATAAATCACTAAAACTGATTGATTTCGGAGGAATTTTAATGTATAAAGGAAAAAGTGTTACAAAAGAGGATTCGACTGTCAGTCACTGTAAAAAATCAAGTTTTTGTGGAACTGCCGAATACCTTTCCCCAGAATTATTAGATTTGAACTGCTGTGGTCCTTAATCAGATTTATGGGCTTTTGGAATAATGTTATATGAATTATTCACCGGGAAAACACCATTCAAAAATGACGTAGAATATATTATGTTCTAAAATATTTCTGATCAAGAACCTGACTATTCAACAATAGTAGACTAGAATGCTATTGACTTTATCAAATTATTATTAGCAAAAGATGCTAATCAAAGACTCATAGCTGATATTGACAATGGATGTGAATATAATACATTAAGAAATCATCCATTCTTAGCTAATGTCAAGTTTGATGATTTGTGGTAGGATAATCAGGAATAACCTAAAAGTGAATAAACATTCACAAGAAAAAACATCAATAGAGCAAAGACAACATTAGTTAATGACGGAATGTAAATTATTTTGAAAGGAATTGTTGATAAATAATCTGGAGTCTTAATGTTTGCCTAATACACACCTAGAACGATGTCTATCATCTAAAAACATTTCTCTCAAGAACTATGGTATTACAATCCAATCAAAAAGAAATAGCATTCCATTGATTTAACAAATGCAAAATGCAAATTAAGAGATGATGGAGAATTCATTGTAATTAGTAAAAACAAAAAATACTACTTTAAATAAAGGGAGCATCCTGCTTCTCAATGGGTTGCACTAATCAATAGTGCAATCTCTTATAACAAATAATTTTAATAATGAAATATTTACATATGTAACAATATAAACAATATGTATATTCTATAAAATTCATTCGAACTCGCAACACCCAGAGAAAAACTTTTTCAGCATTTTTTGTCCAAACGGTATGAAGCTCAACACATACCTTTGAATAAATTCTTAAAATACCAAACATATGCACAAAATTGAACCAGAGCCATTATAAGTGTTAAGAAATTTAAATTCGTTGCTAGTGCAAAAACTAATGTCAGGACAAGTGAAGTGAAGAAAATTATTGTGGAAATATATCTACTCCTGTGAACCATCTTCTTGGCCTAATCTTTTGGACCAGATAAAAAGCATGTACTTTTACATTAAACTACTTTGAGTACCTTGCAATGGCAACAACATTGCCTATAGAGAAAATTATTGCGAATTTCTTGACATCTCCCTAAAAAAATGCTATGAAAGAACAAAACTCCAAAAACCAGCCTTAAATTATCAAACAAAATTACCAACCCCACCACATATGACGAAGCCCCAAAGTCTTTATTCATATGAGAGATTGGGACAAACAGCATCTAATGGATCATCCTTCTTTTCTGAAAAAAAATTATAATCTCCTTTTCCCATTATATTTAAGTGAAAATAAATATCTTTTTATTGATTATTTATTATTTAATAATGGCAAGAAGAGGTCAACAACCACCACCCTAATAAGCTCCACCAGCCCAAAAGAATCAAACAGGCAAATTCAATGCTGCCGAATACGTCAAACCAGGATTGACAGAAGAAGAAGTCCTTGAAATCAAAGAAGCATTCGACTTATTTGATACAGATGGGTAACTCGAATCGTTATGTTGTTAGTGGTCAATCAATCGATCCAAAGGAATTGAAAGCCGCTATGACTTCCCTGGGATTTGAAGCTAAAAATCAAACAATCTATCAAATGATTAGTGATTTGGATACAGATGGAAGTGGTCAAATCGATTTTGCAGAATTCTTGAAATTGATGACAGCTAGAATCAGTGAAAGAGATTCTAGAGCTGATATTTAAGTAATAGAATCTCTATTTTTAGAAAGTTTTCAATTTGTTTGATTCTGAAAGAGCTGGTGTTATCACCCTCAAAGATCTCAGAAAAGTTGCCAAGGAACTCGGTGAGACTATGGATGATTCTGAATTATAAGAAATGATTGACAGAGCTGACTCAGATGCTGACGCCTAGGTAACATTTGAAGATTTCTACAATATTATGACCAAAAAGACATTTGCATGATTCAAAATCATAAAATATACATAATGAATATCAATCTTATTCTCTTGGATCTATGATTAGTGCTGGAATTAATCCAGCCCTAAAAGTTGAAATAATTTATGGCACTCCTTCATTTCTCTTAATCTTTGGATGGTCGTTAAAGTCTTACTATTAAAATTTTATAAAGTTATTTGGGGGTGCAACCAGGGAATAATAATGACAATGGAACCCACTACTACTCCATACAGCTATAGAATATTCCTTACCGGTTTTGAGTTAGAGTTCCTTTTTTAACATAATATTGTAACAACGATCATCCACAACCAAGTCTCTATGTCTGAGTATTTGTGATTCTTTATAGAGAGGCGGTTTAATCAAATTTTTTTTGTTATATATGGCAAAATTATATTGAATAGATTTCTTTTGATAATTAATTTTTTCTGATTTATAGAGCATTGGCTATAAAAATCCCAATAGCTTACAATCTCTTATTGGTGTAAATATAGTGAGAAATATGGCCTCTGCTTCCATTTTCCATGGCCAATCATCTTGATTAAATTTATGAAGCCTACTCACAACTAACTTATCAAGCATTAAATCCTACTATAAATTTTCCTCTTATCCATCCATAAGATTTGCATCGCTCTTAACATTTTAGAAGGGAGTACTCATTTTTGGTGCCTATTTTTCAATATTTCTTATGGATGGCAAACTTTCCAAAGTTTTTGGCAGTTTCACAAGAGATTAGATTTATATTGGCTGAGGCTTCAAAGCATCAATTACTCTTTATAATTTTGTTTCTATCTAATCTCTGAGTAGGACTTTCATTTGTAATTTTTTCCCTAAAAAAGCAGTAAGTTCTGTAATTTCTTTTGGAGGCTTTTCATAGGGTATTTTCAATAACTATTTGTTAAGATCCTCCTCTATTGAAAACAGCATCTTATTTATCAATGCCTTAAAAATTGAGAAAGTAGTGAGGGTTCTTTTAATAAAAGTATTTTCGACTAAACCTACTATAGGTACAAAACTGTGAGGGTGCTAACACTTTTTACAAAGACATCTTGAAGCACAATTAGATTCGATACAGAAATCCGTTATTTCTTCAGTATGCAATTGACAATATGTATTCATAGATGATTAATTAAATAATTGTCCTTTTTAGTTCATTATATATAAATAGCAAAATCATTAAAACGAAGATCTGACAATGTAATTACCCTTCATTTTTTCAGGCTCATCAGCAGCTGAATAGTAATTACATATTCCTGGAACAAATAGCATAGGCTATTCTACTTTATTACTAAACATCAGATCTAATAGAAATTCAGATTTCATGTATTCTTTAAACAAATTTCTCGACTCCTGGTCTTGACACATTTCAGCAAGATCACCGATCGTTGATTTTGGCTACTTCTATGCACCAATCTTCTTTATGAGCTTTTAAACTCCAATAGGCATGTGCTATTATTTTAAATTCTTGGCATGGGTAGTGAATTTGTTTCCAATTTACTTAGGGAGGTTTTTGTAGTCCAACTTCTTGTGGTTTGGATTGATCATCTCTGTGATAGCTTGATTTAGAGTTGACAAAGTTCCTGGTACTGGATAATTATGTGGTTGTTCATTTTGTTAGTGGAATTGATTTAGAGGGGAATCAAAATAGTCATCTTGAAATGAGTGAAAGACGGATTCGTTCATGTAGTCAAAAATATTTCCGGCAGCGTGGAAGGGCGATTTCATTGTTTTTATTAATGAAAAAATGGATTAATCAAAAAGCCCAAAAATACTCCCATTTTCTATTATTTTAATTTCTATTATTTTAACACATAATTAAAAAAGTCACGGTTATTTTTACGATATTTAACTGCTAATCATTTTTTCAGGCTCCTTACTTGCAGCATAGTAATTACAAACTCCATCGATATATTCTAAAGGGTGCTAAATTCTCGAACTAAACACTAAATCAATGAAAAGTTGTTTTTTTGTATATTTTTTGAATATTTTCTTCGACACTTAATCAGTTAAGCATAATTCCCTCAAATCAGATATCTTTGTGAAATATTATTTTGTTTTTTTTCTTTTTTCTATTAGAATTTCAACTCCTTTTGGAATTTGCTTTTAATTGTGCTCAGCATATTTACAAAAATTATTTCCTATTAATTTAGGCAAATTTTTGTAGTTTGTTTTCTTGACATTAATCTCTACAATTTGGATATCTTCTTTTGACTAGGAAGGTTGCTTTTAAATTTTTAAATTCTATTCTTTTTATTCAGGCATCTATTCATAATCGCTTAGAAAAGGTTATGACTCTTGATTTAAATGATAATTGTATTCCTCAAAATTTGCTTGATTCATAACTTTATTTATAAAGGTTTTCTCTTCTTTATCAAGGACTTTGACAATTCTATTAAGTTTTTATTCTTTTAATATTATTTTAAAAGAATTTAAGAAATATTTTAATAATAAGAGACCCTATTTATGTGAAATTCATTATTCTAAAGACAAATGCGTTATTCAGGGAAGTTTTAATTGAAAATATTGCTCTAAATTTCTCAAATAATTAAAAGATCATTCAGAGTGATTAAAATGACTTAGGGAATTTTTTTTTCGGAGGACTTAAAAAGATATTAGCAATTCATATTTAAGTTGGAGAGTTAAAATTTCATTATATGAATAGAAAAGGCTCTTAGCTGTATTTTACTTTAAATTGTCTACAAAATATACAGGATTCTCTCAATGACTTATATTATAGTATAGTAAAACAAATAATATATTGATTTAATTGTTTCAATCCTTTTAGTTAAAGCTCAAATTTTCAAAATTTTGTTAAAATATTTCAAATAAGGTATTTTTGTTAGGATTCCGCAACTAAAATTAAAATTAAATAGGGAAAAAGGAGCATACACACTTTGACGTTTTCAACCAAAATTTAGAGAATCAGTTTGTAGCTCTTATTATATAAAATTAAAATGAATCTAACATTAATATTATACTATAATTATATTATAAAAGTACTAAAAAAACCTAGAAAAGTATCTTTCAAATTATAATACTATCTGTTTAAGCCAAAAACAAATTTAAATTGATTGTTTACAATAAGTTTTTAGGATATAATTTAAAATTTCGTATTGCTACATGAGTGCTAATCACAAACTGAAAAAAACGGGCAGCCTTTGTGTATTTCATTAGGCAAATATGGTGAATATTATTTTCTTTGCCTTTAAGGGGTTTATACCTAGAAATAAAATCATATGATTTTACATTTGCCTCAAAAACCTCTATTAGAAAAGGAAGACAAACAAGAGAGAAATAGGATTTAATATGGAATTCAATGATTTATTATCTGAAATCCGAAGTTAATAAAAAAAATTATAATTATATTATTTCCTAAAAAAATATGCTTTCTAGTCTGTGCTTCAAATTATGTTATATTCTTTGAATATATAAATAATTTATCATTGACTCATTTTTCCAAAGTCATCGTCAGTTGACTTCCAATCATTTTATCAGGTTCTTGTGCACAAGCATAATAATTAGTGATGGCTGATATGTACTGTAAAGGATCGGTAATCTTATTACTTTGAACAAGATCTACGAGAAACTATTTTTTTATGTATTTCTTGAATATTTTTTAAGAAAGTTAGTCTGCTTGACAGGTTTTTCTCAACTGAGCTATAGTTGTCTTAGATTGAAGTTTCTTTTCTCTTCCCCTGTCTTCAACTAGTAATCTGAGTCCTGGAGGCATGTTATTTTTATGGTTCTTTGTAGCGTACTTACATAGATTATTACCAATTTATTTTGGGACATTCTTATAGTTATATTTTACTCTTTGTTCTTTCTTTTAAGTTTGAGACTAATTGTTTTGGGAGTTTTATAGAGATGATTGATTAAATAGAGAATGGCCATTTTCTTAAATGGGTTGGATTTCATCTAGATAAACTTCATGTCTATTGCTTTCCTATTCATAGCATTGTTCTGAATTCATATCTGCAGAATAATTGCCATAAAACACAGAATCTTGATTTAGCATAAAGAAAATTTTATTTAATATTCTAATTCTATCACTGCCACTCTGCTAGCTTTATAAATGAATTGTTTGTCATTTTTATAATGATCTTTAAATGAACATAATTAATAAAATTTAAATTTTGTTTCAATTCTTTGTTTTATTGATAAGCCAGAGTTCAGATAATTACTCTAATCAACATACCCTTAATGAAATAATCAACTCATTAATTCTGATAAAAAATATTTGATTATCAATTAAATTATAGATCAACCTTATCCATATTGTATAAAAATACCTTGTTAGGTAAACTCTGTATTCATTATGTTTATTAAAAAAATTCATGAAATTAGTATTTACACTTGCTTTAGTGCTGATTGGATGTACCTGCAGCAATGACTTTTCCTTTTTGCTCGATCCTAATCAAATCCGAAATGTGACATTAGAATTTAGAACCAGCTATAGAGCCTATAAATTAGAAGTGAAATGTGATGTAAGTGTAATACTTATCATAGTATACCTATTACAGTTATTGGTCCTCAAGTGATTATGGCTTTGTATAAGTAACACCAGAGTAGAGGTAATCCTATAAATGCTCTGACTCAAATTTCACAGTCACAGTCTCTAATGACTTTAATAAGGATGAAATAATTGTATTCGTTTATGACTACAACACAATGGGTAAGATAGACCAATTTTCTTTTATTTCTGATCAAAACTAAGTTAGTAAAAATGAATTGGCATAAGACAAAGCAACCCTCTATAACTTCTATTATAGTGATAAAAATGATTACAAATTAAGTGTAACAATTCCATCAACAGTTTATGTTGAAATATTATAATGTCCTAAAGCTGCAAGCACATTCAATGTGAAGGTTTACGATATTAATAAATAATACAGAAATCTTACAGCCAAGAGAAACAACTTCTTCTATGATGTTTTCAATACTACTGATGGAGATTTTACATATAGAATTTCAAGTTTGTAACGATAATACCCTGATGCATTTATTAAAGTATATATTCCACATAATTTTAGTATTAACGAACATATCAATAGTTCATCAACTACATTGAAACTTATACTAGTGCATATTACTAACTTTCAGCTGAAGTAAGATAAGACAGAATAATTGTATCAATACCAACAATTTATACTTACCATAATGAACCTGTTGAATTTCACATTATGATCGCCTACGAAAATTATGCCAATAGCCAATAATTATGCACCTTTGGAGACAAATCTTTAGAACAGTAATATGGTTCCAATTATTATGCAAATTCCTAAGTTGTTACTTAATACAACAGATACTCATCGTATTAAGAAGAAACTCTTAATTTCCCAACTACGTACGAAGGAAATTATATTATAACTGTTACAGCAATAGTTGATCACGGAGAAATTAAATAAACAATCCCATATACATCTACCACTGTTTATTAAAGTTATTATAGTATTGGCGACAATTTACTCATCTATATTTTAATGCCTATCTTTGTTTCAGTACTGGCATTGTTTGGAATGGCATATGGTGGTCTTAGATATAGATATAAAAAGAAGTAAATGGAAAAGTTGGAATAAGAATAGCTTTTAGAGAAAGCATAACAGCAAGCCATAAACAAAAATTATTTTGGAGTGCAATGAGATTTATGAAAAAATTAAAATAATTATGTATTTAACTATTGAAACATATGATTTCTCTTTTTATACTCAAAATTGATAAATGAAACAATTAAATATCACTTTTTACTGAACCAACAGCATTTATTTTCTTATTTTCCAGAAAAGAAACAAGGATTCGAGCGAAAGAAAAAGCTTTTTTGATTTCTTATTCCTTCCAAGACGAGGAATTCAAAATCAGGTACTTTCCCAGCCTTAACACTAGGAAGGGAAGATAGTCGTTCCCCATAACTAGCAAACTAACATAAAAATTTGACTTACTTTTGGGTATTATTTTAAAAAGTCATTAGCCAACACTTATTTAAAGATACATAAATTAACGAAAATAGGAATAAAACTGAAATCTACTAATGAAATTTCATTTCCATTCACAAAATTGCCCCCTTACAGCCAATCCTCCATTTACTAGAAGTTTTTCTTAAGCAATTCTTTTTGCTTAAAAAATTTCTAGGAATCTATAAAATTCTATACATCTTCGTCTTGACAAAATAATAGTAAGGAGAGGTTCCTAATCATTTCAGAAGCATATTCGAATTTTCCTCTATCTAAGGCCTTTTAGATTGGATCTGAAGACATCAGCATTGGAGGTGTTATTTCATCGAGATATTCCATTATAGCATCTGATTCAAATAAAACAACTAAAATAACTTAAAATATTTACCATCTTCACCAACAATTAAGATAGGTACCTTCCCTAATGGGCTTAATTTCATGAACCAATCTGGTTTATTGTGCATTTCAATAAATTTAATCTCAAATTTTATATTCTTATGACACATGAGGGCTGTAACTCTCATTGAGAAAGGACACAGTTTAAATGTAATAAGCTAGTGCTTAAGTTTTAACTTTTGATTCATAAGATGAAAATCTTTTGCAATTTAATTTAATGAACTCTTTGTAAAATTCTGAATTCTTATGAATTTCTGCTTCAATAGAATAACATACATATATATAATTATAACACAAATTGTGTTTCATTTCTTTTAAATAATACTTTCTAATTTTTGGATTTCGCTTTTAATTTCTTTATATAGTTTATATTCTCTTTCCACTGGCGCAATATCCTTGTGAAACCTGATTCTTCTATTGTGTGTTTATGTGAATTCATTTTGAAAATTATTGAGCTTTTCTCTTAACTCTGTCCTTGTTTTTTTTAATTCTTCAATCCTTTTTTAAATTTCACTTTGGGTATTCATTGCAGAAGGTTTAGATGTAGGGATTTGTAGTCCTGGGTTTTAAGTAATTTTATCAATCTATTACTTTAGCTTTTTATAGTAAATGTATAGTGGTCGCATTGGTTCTTTTTCATTCCTCAAAGGAAACCTATTGAAAATGGCTTAAAAATTTGCGTCATAAAATTTTAATTCATTCTTAACCCGCTTTTTCTCATTTTACAACGTATCCATTGTCATCATTTCTAAATCTCTCTTTGTTAGCTTGCTCAAATCAATGTTTAATCTAAATCACATTTAGTTTACTTGTGAAGGGATTCTTATAACTTTTAAGGCCCTATCGCGCTTATCCATTGATCGATTGTTGGCGGAGATGAAAGCTTTTGGGTTGGCTCGATTGTTTTTGTATTCTCCTATTGAGATTGCATGGAAGATATTGAGCTAGTCGAGGTGTTATTTGAATTTTTTTGATAATTATCGTAGACTGGAGTAGGCTTTTTGAAGTTGTAGACCGCTCTTGGATTGAATAATTTAGCAACCGACCCAGTCAGCAACTCATTCAATATGTCGATTTCCATTATTTTTATTAATGAAACGTCGTCCGTAAAGTGCAATTATCCCCAAGATCATCAAAGATAGATCTGAATCAGGAATTCAATTGTAAAATATGACACTAAAATGAGATCCTCAACTATCTACAGACCCACTTAATAGCAAGCTCCTCCAAAAGAGTTTTTCGAAGATTAAGAGTCATTATATTTTTCGAATCTACAACTGAAGCAATTTAATAATGAATTGCGATATGAAAACTCTAAACTTAAGGCACAAATAGCATAATTATAGGTAATCGTATGAGAAATAAAAAGAAAAAAATATTCAAGATTGAAAAGGTTGATAAATATTAATAGAATCATGATCCCCTAGGAGTAGTTTAAAGTATGGATGGCAGCATAGTTCCAATTCTGAAATGTAAAATTAAGGAACAAAAAAGTTAAATTGATGATCTTTAAACTGATTTATAAGCATAATCGAAATCTGTTAAACTTACAAAACTTCTAGAACTATAAAGAGTTATAGAAAACCAATAAAATGAAATATTGAAATTAAAATAAGTGATTCAATCAGCACTAAATGTCAATGATGAAGAGTATTATTAATCTAATTTTAGATTAGTAAATGATCCAAATGTAATTGAAAAATTATCAAAATTTACTATTACAGTTCATTAATAGGAGAATGTAATCTCTCAATTGATGAAATAAAATGATAAACTAAGATAGGAATATTAAATGATGTCTGAAGATAATACTAAGTTAACAGAAGAGCTGAAATAGATTAATTTTGAAAAAATAAATTATAAGAAAAAATTGGAGGAATAAACTATAACTGAGAGTGAACTATACCATTAAAAGAAGAGAGAATTTTTGGAGAAAAAATTGCAGTAAAATAAATAATAATTAAAGAGCTACTCTAAAATAGTTGGACTCGTTGAAAGGAGAGTTCACACTCTTTGAAAATAAAACCAGATTGTTAACAAAGTAAATAAAGGATTAGGAAAAGGAGTATTAAAGTAAATTGATTGAATTATAAAAACAAAAGTAATATTTTGAGGAATAATGCTTAAAAAAGGATTAATTAATGTAATGAAATATGTAATAGCAGATAAGACTTAAATGATAGGATGAATATAGTAGAACTCTTAAAGCAAAAGTCTTCACCAAAGCCTTAGGACTCTCCTTTACAATTCTAACCGAACCCTTTCTTTCCCCCTATGGTCTTTAGAGATCAAATGGTTCAATTTCCTGAAGTATAATCTGAAAATATCGATGATTAAATTAATGCTTAGCCTATTGATAAAAATAGATTAAGCATACTATTGCAATAGCTGAAATTTAAAATAATGAAAGAAAAATTGACCAAAGAAAGGTTATTGGCTTGTTTTTCTCATAAAGAATTTATCTAATTGTCCGATGCAATTCAAGTATTTATAAAATCTCCTTTCAATTTTTAATAATCTGATGCTATCATTATTTGTCGCTATTTGATTGGGGAAGATTAAGGAGAAAGCTGTAAAATGTAATTTGAAGATACATAAGAAGTGAGAGAGATTATTAATTAATTGTACAATAATCCTCATATAAAATCAAATTATGTAATATTATCATTTATTTAGATTACATTCAAAACAATGATTTTATGGAATCAAATCCTAAAAACTATAGATTAAAAATTAAAAAAATGTAAAATCGAAAACCAGATTTATAATTGTGATGATTTTGCCTTGAAATTGAAAAATTAATATTAATTCACTTATGAATAAATAGAAGTTATGCTTTTGATAAATTACATTTATAATGATGAAATAGACTGGGTGCATTTCAATGCTGTAAAACTTATAATCGATCAAGAATGTGCTATGCTTAATAGTTTACATAATTTGTCTTGCACCAATTTTTAAATTTATAAATCAATTCCTAAAAAAGTCTTAAAAAATCAAAATTCTGATGATGAAGATTTTTACTCTAATTCTAAGAATTAACCTTAGAAATCCTCTATATAACCCTCATTATCGAGAGAATATGATTTTGAACAAAAACCAAAATTTGAAATAGAAAATAAAGTTTAAAATATCATATCAAGTGAGTAGATTCTAACATTTTCACGTAAAATGTTCATTAATATAAGAATTTAAAGCTACTGATCAGTAATTAAAAAGCTCTGAATCGAGGAAACCTAGTCAACATAACAACAATACTACAAGTGATTTATTTTAATATAGCTAATCAATTTAACCTTAAGCCACTTTGAAAAGGCCTATTGAGTTTGCTTCAGTTGGAGATAATACTATCTAATTTAATGCAACTAATTAATTTCTATCTCCCCAATTTAACAGCAAAAAAATGAGTCCGATATCAGAATTTTAATCAGGAAAGATCCTACTTGAATAGAGAAATTTACAATACAATGATAATGAAACTTAAATAACAGAAATTAAAAAAGATGACCTAGATGATGAATATCAAGAAATTGTAGAAGAATACATTGAAGACTTATGAATTTTTATGTAATTTTGTTAAGGTCCTACCTATTTTTTATTTAAGAAATCAGCTTTTCCTATCAAACCACATTAAAAATATTCCTGAGAATCCTTGTAAAAAGTTCATTAAAAATCCTTTAAAGAACCCTCTGGTTCCTTCAATCCTGAATATTTTCTTAGCACAATCAATAGAATTTGCATACAAAACATCAGTTCGACCTTAATTAAATAACATACATACCTGATTGCATCATCATTCTTTTTCTAATTGTATCCAAAGGATATGAGAGTGCACCTGCTAAAAATGTTACGAAATATGAAACTGCAAATTTCATTAAAAAAATATTGTATTATGGAAGTTTGAAAACAGTTGCTTTTGCTGTATCATACGCTCCAAAATATATAGCTCTGTAAGCAACAATTCCTATACCGAAACACCAAATCCTCTGTATAATCCAATATAACCATCACTTTTTTGAATTGAAGTGAGACAGTTCCATAATCCTTAAAATTATCTATCTGTTCCTCTTCCAATATCAACTGCAAGTCTCACTCTCGCGAAATCAAGTGGATAAACAACCAATAAAGTAGTAGCACCAGCTGCACCTCCAGATGCTAAGTTTTCTAAAAAAAAAAGAAAATGTTCTGTTCTTGGATCTAAAATATTTTTTATTTATACTATAATGAGAGAATATCTTTCTGTATTAATCTTTAAAGGCAAAATTCATTATTTATGAAGGAAAATATCGAATGACATTGGGAAGATTACCTCTAAAAAATGCCATCCATCCCTAATTAAGTTGTTTTATACTTCTTCTTTTGGTATTCTCATGAAACAGTTTCCTATCCCATTATACCTTTTGAAAACACCATCCTAAATTTTTTTATTTGCATCTTAAGTTTAAAGTAATAATTGAACTCTCTCAAATGGAGCCTAAAGAGTCTTAGAAATACCCTTTGACACTCCTCCAAGAAAGAGATTAACGAAAAAATCAGAGTTTGTCTATTAATTAGTCATTTAAATTAATAATCATTTTAAAACATGAAATACAAATAAATCCTTGAGATATTATAAAAATCCATGTTCAGTTGATGAAGGTAATAGTCTAAAATAAATGTTAACCTTTAAATTATCCTTTAAATTTTTTGATAAATTCACAATGTTGCTAAATTTTATTTGAAAGGATGAGTGGCTATATATGAAATCATACTATTTCCACATCATATAATTACAGGATGACAATATTATTGTTTATAAACCAGTTTAATTTTATAAATTTTATTTTTCCAAATGAACATATACTGTTAGTTGAGTGGATATCATTAAGGTATGAATTCTGTTTATGAAGATGAGCCTCTGGAATTATTGTGTATCAACCCTGAATGTATTTAAAATAATAAGGTGCTGAATTGTGTGGCCTGTATGGAGGAAAATCATTGTGGTCATCCGATCATACATTACAAGAAATTTGTGAATTTAATATAGAAATAAGGGACATAATTGGTCAATGACATAGTATTATAATAAAGTATAAAAAGGATTGCAGAATATAAGAGTCTGCTGCGTAAAGTGATTTAATTGGCAAACTCAAGAATATTTTGAAGTAACTGACTGAGTTACAGGAAATAGTGAATGATGCAATAAATAAGTAAAAAGATATGATTGAAAGAAAATTATCATACTATGAATGTAATTCTATTCCTAGACTTAGAGTTTTCTTGTGCTTTGCCCACATATGAAATATTTACAAAAGCTTTTAAATAGCATGATCAAAACTTGATTTAAAAATTGATGTGCCAATTTTTCTTAAAGGTTGAATATAATACAAAGAGACAAGACTTCAATGTTAGAAGGGAATATTTATTAGATTAATCAGAAGAAACAGATGGTGAGAATTTACTCTTTAGGAGATTAAAAGAAGTTGTTGATACATTAAGATGTGAAGGTGATACTCACAATCTTACATAATAATCACTAGTGGAGAGTGTGAGAAAACTAAAAACCCCAAGTCTCCTAAATGAATTTAAGAGATCTGCTCAAAGAATACCAAGTTATAAAAGAACTGTATCAATGGAAAAGTCACCTGGTTCACCAGATGATAAGATGTCAGTTACCTAATCACTTAGTCAATTTTATTATAAACCAAATGTTCCTAAGAAGCGTGTAGGATAGCAAATCTCAATGATTGAAACATCAAATTCATTCATTACAAATTACTCATTTCATGCAGAATTCTTTGGATAAGGGCTCTAAGTAACATCTAAATAAGTGAAATTAATACTCGATAGTGATAGAGGTATGGCATTAATAAAACCATCAATATATGGTAGTGGACTCACAAGAGAATAAAAAATAACTCTTTCTATTAAGGTTTGCAGAAACTCTAACTAACGTATCCGATGGCTGTAGGCATATGTGATTAATCAAAACTTAAAGACAATAACTATATGTTTTCTGGGTAGGCTGAACATGTACCTGGATCAAACAATAAAGATCATGGATGTTATTTACTAAATGCTAACGGTTTTATTAGATCAATGACTGGACCTGACCTAGTAAGAAGCTCTCCAAATTTACGTTTTTATAGCAATTCAACAATAGAAATGACTTTTAAACCATTTCATCAACAATTGATAATAAATAGAGATACTTAAGTTCAGACTACCATCCCTATTGAAATGAAGAAGGATTAAAAGCTATTCTTTTGTGTCAGATTAGCAGACTTACATGATTGTATTGAAATATAATGAATAATAATTTTAATAATGGATTATGAATAATTCGATGATATCGAAGTAGATAGCATAGAGGCATTATCATACAGTCCAATGGCACATGAATAATTATTATCTCTAATTTTGGTATTAAATAGATAAGAAAATATACCTTTATTTTGCGCTACTTATGTGGTTCTATTTTAGGGATCACGAACCGTGGAACAAGCATTAAAATATATTGGAAACAATGATGTGAATTAACATCATTATTGTGAATATGATATTTACAATCAATGTGCCATTTGTTAGAGGGACAAAAAATATCATTTGTTCTTTGAGGGAAACTACTCATAGATTAAGGAAGTTGTAGATAGAATTAAAGAGGATGTCAAAAGGGCAGAACCTTGCTCCATATGCTATTAATGGGTGTTTGAATCACAAATAGTAGTAATAAATCAACAAAAACATTAAATTTGCACATAATGCTTTTAAAATTATTTAAATGTACAAATAGAAGAAGGCAAAGTAAAAAAACTATCATGTCCACATTGTGATCAATAGATTCAAGAAAATATCATCAAATAATATGCTCCATCAATTCATGAAAAATATATCAGATTCCTAAAAAATTAAGAAATTGCCACTAATCCGTATAAAGCATGGTGTCCAAGTGTAGGATGTTTGAATGTTGTAGAATTTAAACCAAATCAGGCTACAGAATTTTGTAGTTTATGTAAGACTGAAGTGTGCAAAGAATGTAAATAAAAAGCACATCCAAAAACAACATGTTAAGAGAATCTCTAATCTTAATTAGAAGAATGGTAGCTCAATAGAGATACACAGCAATGTCCCAGATGTAAATATTTGGTTGAGAAAATAAATGGATGTAATCATATGACATGTCAGTTTTGTTCACATGAATGGTGCTGGATATGTGGAAGTGATTACACATCAATCCACTATGCAATATTTAATCCTTTTGGATGTCCTGCCCTGATGCCTGGATGGATTAGATAAAAAGATTGGGGATACACAAAGTTAATATTATGGAGAGTTATTTGCTTTTTTCTACTCCTAATATTAACACCTGTAGTAGTGATAGCAATAGCTCCTGTTTTGTGTGTTTCTAAAGTAACAACTTTTAGATTCTTTCAAAATAGATCATTTTGTAGTAAAGTTTTCATTTTATTTATGGCCCTCTTACTGGGGATAGCTTTAATCCCAGTAGCCATAGTAGCATTTGTAATATGTATAATTTTTGTGGTAACCTAGTATTAATTCCTGCAATAATATTCATAATTTGGTTTTACTACAAGGAAAGATAAAGACTAGAAGCTCGGCACTAAAGTGCATTATCAAGACACTCTTAACTTGAACATAATGTTTGATATTTTTATTAATGATAAATAATTTTGATATCTCTTGCATAATAGAACCCGTTGAAAAAAGAGGAGGACTTTATTAAGGATCTATAATTACAGCAACTAACATAGCTGCCCTAACTACATATAATATAGGATGTGTTCTCTCGGTTTGTTCAGAGTTTAGTAATGTTATCCATGATTTTTATAGAAGTTTAATATGGTCCAGAAATCAATAACCTGGTTTTAGATTGTCATGATTTTCCACATTTTGATATGACTCCTTTGTTTGAATAAGCACATGCGTATTTAGAAAAGTCAAGATAATTTACAAATGTACTTGTTCATTGTCATGCTGGTAAATCTCGATCAACTGCTGTTGTTGTTTCTTATTTGATGAAAAAAAGGAATCTTAATCTAGAATAGGCTCTGGTTTATGTGAAGATGCAAAGACCCATAGCATCACCTAATCCTGGTTTCTTAAAATAATTACTCAATTATGAACAATAGATTCAAGGGAAAATCACATCAATTTTGACTGAAAAGATTACTCCATATTTTTAAATACAACAATAGATGTAAGCCTCATCCCCTCAATATACACCTTAAAAATAAAGAACATCAATTTAAGTTCTTGAAAATTAAGAACCTGTTATAAAATAATAATTGAACTCTCCCATTAGGTAGATTCCTCATAGCTCCCCTTACATAAATCATTACACTCCCACTTAAACTAGAACCCAACCAATATAGAGAGAAGAATATTTCGCAACTCCATAAGTTTAAAAAAACTAATAACAATTCACTTTCTAATAACCAATATCTGTACCATTTACTGTGCCAATCTCAACAGAGGTCTTACCTGTAATAAAGAAAGATAGTAAACAAGATAAAGCAGAATGAATTTACTAAAATGGATGTTTTTATGTTATTTTTGCATTAATATATCATTCTCCTCCAGCTGATTTGGCTCCTGGGATAAAGAATTATTGGATTTCGTCGTAAAGCACCAACACAATTGAGGCACCAATTCCTCTGAAGAAATTGGAGAGAGCACCTTTGAAGAAGGCGGATGCTCCTTCTTTCTTAGCAATCTTGACGGCACAATCGAAGGTGTTTTTGTAGAGGACATCAGCTCTTCCTAAAAATGTCAATTAACCAATTACCAGATTGCATCATCATTCTTCTTCTGATTGTGTCCAAAGGATATGAGATGACACCTGCAGTACCAGTGATGAGTTAAGCAACACAGAATTTGGCAACAATGTTACCCATCAATGGGAGCTTGAAGATTGTTCCCTTTGCTGTGTCATATGAACCGAAGTAGACACCTCTGTATACAATAATACCAAGGACTGACACTCCAAAACCTCTGTATAATCCGAGGAATCCATCACTCTTGTGCACTTAAGTTAAACAGTCCAACAATCCAGTGAATTGTCTGTCAGCCTTCTTACCGATATCAGCTGCCAATCTTGTTCTTGCAAAATCTAATGGATAAACAACAATCAATGATGTTGCTCCAGCAGCACCTCCTGAGGCCATATTTCCTAAGAAGAACAAGAATTTCTCTTTCTTTGGGTCTATAATAGTTCGATCATTTACCGAATGGGCAAAATATCTTCTTGTATGCATCTTTGAAGGCAAAGTTAAGAGCTTATGTTGGGAAATATCTGATGACATTGGCCAAGTTACCTCTCCACAAAGCAGATAATCCCTAGCATATTAATATTAAATACCTCTTCTTTTGGGACTCTGACAAAGCAGTCAACGATACCAGTGTATTTCTTAGCACCTCCATCTTAGATCTTCTTGTTAGCATCTTGAGTTTAGAGTAACAACTTGACTCTTTCAATTGGGGCGACGGCAGTCTTTGAAATTGCAGCTGAAACACCACCAATAAGGAAATCTCTCACGAAATCTTGAACGGTACCCTGGGACTTGTTTGACATTTGTATGAAAAAAATAAATCTTTTTTGAATTATTTGGAACAAATTTGTGCTTATATATTATCACAAATAAATATATACTATATATTATTTATTTTATTTCTCACTTTTGATTACAACATTCCTAATTCTATCCTCTAAAACCTTTTTTAAGGTTATTCAGAGTTTTCATTCCTCTGCTCTTATCAATAATTATCGAAGACTATTAAAATTATATTATATCATATAAACATCATTAAAATTATGAAAGAAATTCATCTGAATTATAAATTCTATTTCCTCCATAAATTATTGTTTTGTTAGTACTTTTTCCATAATCACATACTTCAGCATACTCATTATAGCATGCACCCTCAGAAAAACAAACAAGAATATTTTTTATTGGTGAAAGCAGTCCAACATTGAGTTTCTAATTAACAACAATTTATACAATCATTTATTTGGCTTTTTAATCATACACTGAGAATAGTGTTGATAATTCCTCTACTTTGAATTCATTATTGAATAGGTTCTCAATCATTTGAACAACTGCAAACTTCTTGTCCCCTTAAGTTAAAATAATAATTACTTGACTACCAAAAGTTCTATACATTTTTAAGGACTGCATTAGGCATTTTCGAAGTGATTGCTGCAAACATTGACTTATAGGAACTTTACTATTTGCTGTTTGAATTTTATTGTATTCTCTATTTAAAATTTTGCAGAATAGCCAAGTACTTTTCATTTTTTATTTAAAAAAGTTACTCACACTTCTTATACTCTTGAGCATTGTAGTTATTCAACAACATTAGTATAAGTAATCTTAATTTATCAAATTCCTTCGATTATTCGATTTAAGGATCTTCAGCCACAGGAATATCATTAACTGTTATTTGTTCATTTTACATTATACTTTGACCTAGCTTATAAAATTTATCCAAAGATTTCAATTTTGCTTATTGTGTAACAGAAGCAGCCAAATTTATGTGAGAGTCTATGATTTTCTTTTATTAATTCATTTAAGGCACCAAGTCAATGGCTAGCATTGCACTTGAAATTTCTTGATTTTGAGAAGAAATCTCCTTATATCGATCATTCCAATCAGCTAACTCTGAATTAATTTTATCCAAAGCATCAGGATGTGCTATATTACATATTTAAAGCCATAGCGCATCATATTATGGTGATAAATCATACATTTAATCCTACACATAAACCTTATTATATTTGATGTTGTGAATTTCATTTAATAATGCTCCATATATGTTTGAATGAACAACAAAAGGATTGTAATCAATTTCTCTATCTGGGAGCAAGATTGCCATTTAAGGGTAATCTGTATTGATATCTATTTGGGAAAGGGAATCAATTAATTCTGTTGCTATAGCTTCAATCTTTTTATTTTTTTGATATATTATTAGTGGCTAAACTTTTAGTGAAACAATCATTGAATAAAGACCCTTTACAACCTGATTCTCAAGGCTGAAAAAATTGTGACTTAGTGCAACATAGTCTAAGTTATGTTAGAAGACCTTTTAAACTTTTTAAACTGCACCACTAATTTTACTTAATTCCTTAGCCATATATTCTAATTCTTGATTACTGATAGGTGAACTGAAATTGATAATAACTTTTGAATAGAGATCTCTGCTGAAATCCTCAATCAATTTATTAATGCTTGCTTAAGTTGGCTCTATGAGGTATATGGCAAGAACACCATGCAATCTCTCTCTATTTTGATCAATACTGAAATGAAGTGTAATACACATTTCTCTCAGATCTCCTACTCTATAAACAGTAGATAATCTCTTTTCACAATAGGAATCATAACAGATTATCTTCCATGGTAATTATGCTTCTGGTTAGAGGACAGGGTAAAGAGCTTCTCGTTAGGCTGTGATTAGTGACGTGTTAGTTTACATATTAATATTATAGGAATAGTATTATTCAAAATGATATCAAATTTTAATATATCTATAAATATATGAAAGCTGCATACATTGTGAGTGCATCTAGAACACCAATTGGTTGCTTCCTTGGAAAACTCAGCAAAGTGTCTGCTATCGACCTTGCTGCTACTTCTATCAAAGGAGCTATGTCCCAAATCTCACTTCCTAACGATGCTATTGACGAAGTTATTTTAGGAAATGTCATCTCAGCTGGACTTAAGCAGGTAATAATTTACTTATGAAAGGCCCCTGCAAGACAAGCTGCAATTAGATCAGGTTTACCAACATCAGTCACATGCACTACTGTCAATAAGGTTTGTGCATCAGGAATGAAGAGTGTCGTATTTGGATCATAAAGCATTCAATTAGGATAAGCTAATATTGTATTAACAGGTGGTTTTGAATCAATGTCCAATATTCCACACTATATTAATGCAAGAACACCCCTTAAATACGGTGATGGTAAAATGTTAGATGGTTTGGCTACTGATGGATTAAGCGATGCCTACAGTGGAGTTGCTATGGGTGTTTGTGCAGAAAAGACAGTTAGCGATCTTAAATTGACCAGATAATTATAAGATGACTTTACAATTACTTCTTATGAAAGAGCACTTGAATCAATTAAAACAGGAAGATGGGCACATGAAATCACACCAGTGCAAGTGTCAGAGAAAGAAATTGTAAGTGAAGATGAGGAGCCAAAGAGATATTAAAAGGAGAAGATTCCCCTCTTGAAACCAGTTTTTGCAAAGAATGGTTCAGTCACAGCTGCTAACTCAAGCAAAATTAACGATGGAGCCTGTGCAATTATTTTGGCTTCAGAGGAAGCAATCAAGAAATATAAACTTACACCATTAGCAAGAATTGTAGGATATGCTGATGCTGAAGTCGATCCAATGGACTTTTGTATTGCACCAGCTAAATCATCAGCTAGAGCACTCTAAAGAGCAGGGTAAATATTTAATCTATTTTTAGACTCAAAATGTCAAACATTGATTTCCATGAAATTAATGAAGCATTTGCTGCAACAGTCTTAGCCAACATGAAATTACTCGACATCCCTCTTGAAAAGGTCAATGTTAATGGAGGTGCTGTCGCTTTAGGTCACCCAATCGGTGTTAGTGGAGCAAGAATCATTTTGTCTCTTTTGACTGTCCTTAAATAGAATCAAGGAAAGTTTGGTATGGCTGGAATTTGCAATGGTGGCGGTGGTGCTACATCTATCATAATTGAAAATTTAAATTGATCTATCATCATACATATTCCAAATATAATTATCATATAATCTTCTTCTTAACCACTTTTCCACTTGGTATACTTACATCTCGTTCCAAGAATTGTTCTTATTTAGTGCATTTCAATGTCACCAATTATTTATTAAGTGTTATTTCTGGTTTTGGAATTACTTTCTCTTTAACAGCAGCAATAAATTAATCTCTAGTTCCACTCTCTGCATCTGGCAATTCAAAATGATAAATAAATTATTAATTAGATGGTTAATTAGTTGAGGGCTTAGGAGTCTATTTAGGAGCTTAAGTTTGAGGGGGTTGTTGTGGTTTTTATTATGGTTTTGGTTATTACTACTATTACTACTATTTAGGTGCTTATATTGGCTACACTGTTGGTTAAGCAGCCTTTGGGGGTGGTATAGGTTTAGAATAGAGTTTTGGATGTGGTTTTTAAGTCTATTTGACCAATTGAGTTTTAGCTTTAAAATCTTACTTAAAGTCTCCTAAATCAAATTCATGCAAATCATTTTGTTGTTCCCCTGCTGCAATCTCCACATACTCTCCATTTAAATCAAAGAAATAAGTCTATATAGTGGATTTAATTACTTGCCCATCCTCACATGTTATCTTCCATCCAACAGGTTCACCATTTTTATCATAATAGCATCCATTTGTGTCGAGAAAGTTATTATCATAATCCAATTTAGTGATTACTACATTATCTTTGTGCTTTGGTAAAGTTTTAGAATCTCTGTCTTTTGGAATGAAAAAACCTTCTATATTGTAAAAGTATTTGACTCCATCAAATGTACAATACCATCCCGCAGGCTATCCTTATGAATCATAATAACAATCATTCTCATCGACCCATCTTATAGTAATTCAATTAAAATACCCCCCAACTGGATCAAGAACGAAAACAGACCCATCAGCCAAACGAAATGCAGGCTTAAAGTCCACAATCTCATCATAGAATTAAGTGAATCTATCTGGATCATGATCTGGCATAGTCTCGGGATCAATTTCTGTGGGGATACTCATTATTAATAAATATGCATATCACTCCTTACAATCATTGAATCAACTCCCTCAATTTCAATAGACTTTGAATTTCTTACATTAGTTTGATTGTTTATACTGTACCATTGTCTTGGTAACTCTCTCAAGACTTTTCTCACTGCCAATGGTGCCAATTATCCACCATTTTCACCTAAATCTCCTTAATTGTATTTGAAACTAATCTCCTCCTTTGGGAAGACAAGAGGTATTCCCTCATGAATCTTCATTCTCTAAACAAGAGGATCCAATTCAATTAATGAACCACCAAATTTAACACCAAAACGATAGATGAAATCTGGAAAATGCTGCATCACATTTTAATAGACTTTTAGTTTATCGTAATCAAAAGTTAGGGATCTTGCTATATCAAGAGACTTTTCATAATATTTCATAGCTGTTGCAATATTATCTCTAGCAATTTATTATCTTTCACTTTAGTAATGTTTAAGATCTACTTATTCAAGTATTTTATAAGCAAGATTGTGTGCATCCTATATTCCTGTATTCATTCCGAATCCTCCAGCTGGTGGCATGCCATGACAAGCATCTCCAGCTAAGATGCATCTACCTTGATAGTAATTTTGTGCAACTACTGCACCCATTCTCCAAAATCCAACTGATTTAATATCAATATCATTAATAGGTCTCAATAGTGTATGATTAATCAATTATTTGATAAGCATATGATCTTATCGTAAATGTTTGACATCTTACACATCAGTTTTACCTGATAATAAATCTAATGGAATTTGAATTGCAAAAGTGCCATCTTCAAGTCTATGTTTAATTATAACTGCTGTAATATCAGAATTATAAACGAATGTTAACATCGAATTATAATCCTCTAACCTCTCAACCAATTGTTTGGAAGTAAAATGAATGTTAAGAAATCTTTGTACATCTCGATTGCCAACAAGAGGTATTTTAAGGTAATCTCTTACTGTTCCATTCAATCCATCACATCCATACAAGTAATCACAAGTATAGTGATCATTGACTCGAATAGTATCTTTCAGCATTTCAATCTTATTGACCTCCACCCCTAATTAAACATGCTCTTTTAAAGGCTCATATACACTATTCACAAATAGACTCTAAGGTAAATGTGCATATTGAGTATATGAGTGTGGTTCATGGTTGAGTAATTAATTTGTGATTGCAATTGGAGATTCACCTATTCTTCTTATATAGGCATAATTTTTGAATTTCTACAAGTCTTCAAGTGGTAATTGAATGTCAAGTTCATGTAGGATCTTTTGTTTGAATGAGGATTTACTTCCATAGTTCGCATATTGAGGTAGTGTGCAGATGGATGTGCACTCAATTTGGTTTGTCTTTCCAAAATGGCAAATGGAAGACTGAATTTGCGAAAGTAATGTGCTAAAATCAATCCAACCCTCTTATAAGTGTAATAATTTACGGGCCTGCTCCAACAATCAAATGTGGAATATGTGGCATAATTAATTTATTATATTGATCATCTCTTCTTAAAACCATACTTTTTCCGTTCATAAAATAAGTCTGTCTTTGCTGAACCTAAATTCACTATTTTTGGACACCCATCTCTATCTTTTTCCTATTATACACACTCTCTACAATAGTAAGCGTCTAATTAACAGAATTTATACCACTAACACCAACACCACCACAAACTACGCATCTACCTTAAAAACTTCCATAATTGCATTCATCACATATTTTAACAAGCACACTTGGTCGCACATATGAATCACAAATCACACATTTCCCATCACACTTTTCACATAGTCTGCCTATTGCTACTCCTGGTTATTTTCGACACATAATCAGATCTGGATGATGTTTTGCCATTTAAATTTATAAATAATTATTACAATTAAAAATATAGTTATATGGTGTTACTGAAACAAATAAATATTCTATAGGTTAATCAGCATATAATTCCTTTTTCAATTAATATATCAATAATTAAGTCTATGCTAGTATAATCAATTAATTTCCAACAACTCCAATTTTACTTGTTATGCTAATCCCACGGAACAAGAAACTACTCCTTTAGTTAATC